>NQLW01000481.1:3505-13891 GCA_002312845.1 Kalanchoe fedtschenkoi
GTCGATTCAACATAACCGAACCGAATCGGTCGGTTCGGTTTGATTCAATTCGATTTACCGGTTTATCGGTTTCAACTTACACCCCTACTTGAAACAAACAAAAGGCACCAACTTTGCGCGTGGGTCCTTAAACCGATATCAAATTTATGTTTTAATTATAACAAAAAGTTCTTCGCTGTCCTGCCAATCCTGCACGTATAAAATATGGAATGATATCGCTCAAAAATGTTTAATTACACACTTACTTACAATGTTTTCTTTTTTAACCGGCATAACAAACATGCGAAACCAGAATGATTGTTGGTGTAATGGTTTGATTTAGTTCGGTTTTTAATAAAAAAATTAAATCAAATAGTTGGTAATCGGTTTGGAAAATTTAAAATCAAACCGAACCGTTAGTTTTACAAAACCAAACTTAATCAAATCACATGATTTGATTCGGTTTGGTTAATTTTTTTCATGAACTTTTTTATTTACTAATTTAAATACTAAATAGGAGAATTTTCATATAACATCATAATTTTGTTCGGTTTGGATCGGTTCGGTTTGAAAACAATTAATAACCTACCATTAGTCATCGGGTTTTCAAAATTTGAAACCGTAACTGAAGCACTAACATTTGAAATCAAACTGAATCTATTTCGATTCATCCGTTTTGTCAGTTTTTATTTATCTGAAAACTTATATACTGTTTTTCTCATCAAGAAACTTTTATGCTTTCAAGATAAATTAGACATAAAACCTGTCTTTTTCCTCTCTCGGAATGTGGATTTTTTTAAACTGCACTTCTTAGAAACTTTTATTTTCATTCTTTTTGACATACATTTCAATTTCGCTTTTACTCTGTCTAAGCAAAATCGCCGATTATAAAATCAATTTTCATAAAGAAAACTACACTTGCAAAATGCGGTTTGTGCCTGCTAAATAGGACAGTGCATATTGAAATTATGGTTTTCTAAATTATACCACGCTACAGAAAGATCGTTTTTCTACGAAGCAAAATGCAATTAGCTAGTGTTCCTGAATTTAAAATAGGAGGGAGAGAAAAGGAAAAGAGAGGATTGAGCTGTTCCTGAGTTTATGAGAATTGGGTGAATTCTGAGGGATTTGGAAGGAGAGAAACCTGTCACACCTGTTTATAAGTCAATAGTAAAAACTACAATCTTGCTCAAACCTAAGCTAGATTGAACTCTTTTACTGCTCTCCACTGCTCCATTGCCTGCTATCACACCTGTTACTTTTCACCGTACATCACCGCACACCGTTCTCTCTTGTTAAGCTCTCGATATATACGTTTGAGGTAGCTTAGCTTTTAAGCTACAAATCTGGGCTCTTGCCTCATTTAAATCTTCAAGAGATATTGATGAGCTTCGGACATCTTCATCTTACAGAAATCAGAATTGAGATATGAGCCAATTTAGGAAGATTATCTGCTCAGAGACATTGTCGGCGTATCTGACAGATATACATTGAGTTTTAAGCTCTGACACCTTATAAAAACTTGTAGATAATTGTCTTATCTTTTTATAACCTTTTGAATCACATGAATCGAACATTTGAGCATGAAGATATGCTCCTCAAAAGTTGAAAACATTCTATAAAACATATTAGGAAATTGCTGCTTGTCGTGTGCACGTGTCACTTTTCACAACACGTGCGACTCTTGCGCGCGTCCAGTGTCACTTTTTTTTCTTCTTCCTTTCCTTATGTGACACGTGTCAGCTCTTCCCTGCTCACGGCCAGTGGCAGTTCTATAATTTTTTTATCCACCTATGCCCATGGTTGTTAACCACTGCGCCCGGCTCTTGCATTCGGTTGATCACTATATTCTGTCTAATTTCTGCTCCTTGTTTGAATTATGCTCCAAAATTGTCCTTTTTAGCATGTTTTCGCATTAAAACCTAAAGTAAGCCTGGAATTCAAAAACTAGCCAAAATATTAAATAACACTCAAGAACGGTCTAGAATTTGGTGAGGTCATCATGAGTGAGATTGGCAAATTTAGTCTCATCAAAATCTAATGTTTATTTTAAGGGAAATCTGATAAGGATCGGATCTAGACGGCTGATTGAAGATAGACTCGAATTTAGAGTTAATTTAGGAAACTATTTGTCCACCTTCTTTCTTCAGATTATTTACATGCTACTAATAAGGCATAATCTCCTCTTAAAATAACTATAGGTAATGTTCTAACTTTCCATAGCCGTTTGAATCATGCAAAATGGACATCACGCGTGAAAGTTACACACCTTGCAAAGTCGACTGTCTACAAATTTGGAAACACTGTGTTTCGCGCGCACGTGTCATTTAATGCACCGTGCGCTCTTCTCTTAAGTGCAGCAAGGTGATGATGTCGTCTCTTCTTCCATCTGAATTGTGACGAGTGTATGTCTTTTTTCACGTAAGTCGTGCGTGCGGCTGGTATTCTAGCGCATGGCTTGCTTGCTATTTGGCAAAAACTGTCTTTTTTCAGACTCTTCTGATCTTGTCCGTTTTTTATTTTTCATTCTAAAACTACCTTCTTTAACATATTTTCGTGTCAAGACCTAAAATAAGCATGGAACACAAAAAATAGTTAGAATCATTAAATGCTACTCAAGAATGGTCAAGAAGTATGTGAGTTAAGTATAAAATAAACGGAATAAAATTGGTCTCATCAATAACCACAGAGGGTGATAAAGCCTAAATTCTTATATTTAGCATGTTCTATGCTCAATTATTTTAACATGTTTATTAAACAATGCATGATAACATGTAAATAAAAGAGACTACATAGAAACTATAATAAGGAAATAACATCATAACTGAAACACGATGAAGGTAAGAGTACAATACCCTTGGATCCATAGATCCTTCAAAATATGAGAGGATTACTCACTCATGATTTTGGTGGTGGCCATGAATTCTTCTACAAAAATTATAAAAACTATGGAGAAAATGTGGAGAGAGATGCTCCTTTCTTATTTGCTTCCTTGGTGCTTGAATATGTCTTATATATATATAGTTGAAGACTTATTTTATAGTGGTAGAATAAGAGAAAAAATCAAAGAAAACGGGTCATAAAAGGGATGAGGATTTAGTCCATGAACCCTCCATTCAATGCTCCTCGTAATGTCTTACTCAAACCGAGTAGATCATGAAGGGTTTTTCTACTCGGTCGTTTGAAGTTATTTGGACCGAGTGAGATCAATGCAAAAATCGCTAATCAGATGAGCGAAGAGTCATAATGAACTTCACTTGGACTGAGTAAGATTTTCTTCATACTTTCACTAGAATCGAGAAGAGCTTAGGGCTTCTTCTAGTCATTTGTTGGATGTTTACTCGACCAAATAAAATATTTACTCGGCCGAGTAGTTGTTGACTTATCTTCATTTTTTGCTCCGTTTTTGCTCTAAATTGCTTTCTTTTTCCACCATCCAACAATTTCAGGACTGTTTTCTTGTAGGTGGCAGTAAAACCATAGAAACAGAGATGAAACAAATCACTAAGAAATGAAATCTTAAAACAATGTATTTTACTCCGATCAAACCTTGGTGTATAGTGGGTTAACAAACCTAAAAAATCTATTAAAATTTTAATAATTTGCACTTTATTTGAAAATTATGATAAATTGGGTAAGAGATAATGGCCATGGCTTTAGTTTGATTCCAGAGTTTGAGAAAATTGGAGAGCAAAGAACGAGAAAATACTTAAAAATTAGTTAATTCGTGAGATTTGATAGTGAAGGAGAAAAAAAAAATATAGTTTTAGATTTGTTTTAATGGATGCCTTTCAACCATTTCTGACACCAACCCAGGCCGATATACGCTCTGCCGAGCCTAGTCGATCGCACTCTTTCCCTTTCCTCCTTTTGCGGGTCTCCCGATGCAAACCTCGATTTCAATCTCCTTATACTTCGATCATTAGTCACTCACTCGCTGCAGCTGGTAAAGGACTCTCTTTTGATTATTCCCGACGCATGCTTGCGGCTTATTTCATCTTCTCAGTTGATTGATTTTGATTATCAACCTTAGCTTGAAAATGAAAGCCCGTCCCGGGTTTCAGATCATTTATACTTATTGGTCTTCTGATTTTCTGCTGCAGAAAAAAATGGGGTCTGAGTTTGAGCCTGTCAATGTCAATGGCTTTCAAGAATTGGCTAAACAACTCCTTCCTAAAATGTACTACGATTACTTTGCCGGCGGGGCTGAAGATGAGCACACACTTAAGGACAACCTTAAAGCTTTCAGCAGGATCATGTCAGAATTAAATTCTGTAAATTTTGTTTTCGAATTTGATTTCATTTGAGTGGTAGATAGATTGGTGGACTATATGATGTTGATTAGAAATGAATGTATTTCAGGATCCGCCCGAGAGTTCTTGTTGATGTGAGTCGAATCGACTCATCGACGACAATATTGGGATTCAAAATCTCATCGCCCGTTATGGTTGCTCCCAGTGCCTTGCATCAGCTTGCACATTTAGATGGTACGCTCTAACTGGTATTCTTTGCAAATCATGTTATAGGCTTGAATTTGGGGTTGCTATTTGTTTTTGTTTTGTTTATATTCATTACAGGGGAGGTTGCAACAGCTAGAGCTGCTGCTGCGTGTGATACCATAATGGTTAGCCATGGCTGTAATGTTGTATGATAGAGTGATGCTCAGGATAAAGTTATTCTTATTTTGTCTTTCTCTTTGTAAACTGAAGGTGCTTTCGTATAATTCTATGCGTACAATTGAGGAGGTTGCTTCCAGCTGTAGTGGCATTCGATTCTTTCAAATATATGTATGTGATTTATACATGGAAATTGTCATTGATTTTACACATATATTTCACTATATTTGAAATTTGAATGAACTGATCCAATGTTGCGTGAATCTATGAACTGGTTTTGGGTTTTGATAGGTGTATAAGAGACGGGATATCACAGCTCAATTGGTACAAAGGGCTGAAAACAATGGGTTCAAGGCTATTGTTCTGACTGCTGATACCCCCAGATTGGGTCGGAGGGAGGCAGATATCCGAAACAAGTAAGATGGCTGTCATAGCTTGAACTTGGTTACATTCAGTTATGGTTCAGTATAGAACTTGTTTGCTTTTTTTCTGATCAGAGATGAAGCTTTTCATGTGCAGAATGGTTCAGCCAGAGTTGAAGAATTTTGAAGGACTTATATCTACTAAAGCCGACTCAGTGAGCAACTAGGAATGAATAGCTCATGTTTATTTGCATTGTCTTGTATTCGCCTCTGCTGTAGGGAGCTACTGATCTTTTCTTATCGACAAACTTCAGGAAACAGGGGGATCAAATCTGCAAGCTTTTGTGGATGGCACCTTCGACGCCTCTCTGTCGTGGAAGGTAAGCTAGTCGCTTAAAGACAAACCACATACTGATATCTGTAGTGTTTATGAAAGTAGTAGGAGGGGGGGTAACAACACTCCAAACTGTCTTTGCAGGACATTCAGTGGCTGAAATCCATTACAAAACTGCCGATTTTGATCAAAGGTGTCCTCACCCATGAAGACGGTGAGACTAAGTTTTAATGTGGCAATTGCATTCTCTACCTCTACATGTGAGTAAAACCTAGCTTAAACTTGATGCAACAGCCTAACAATCAAAGACAAATAAGTATCCTCGTTCCATCAACGCCAGATAAGTACAGATAAAGGTTACTTTTAACACACATTGCCGACTAACCTGCTGCTTTATGGCAGCAATACTAGCACTAGACGCTGGCGCTGATGGAATTATTGTTTCTAATCATGGTGCTCGCCAGTTGGATTATGCTCCGGCAACTATTTCTGTTCTAGAAGAGGTGCCCCTCTCTCCTCTTATTTGTTTATGCCAGGAGAAGCTATATTTGACATGAAAATTTCATGTCTCAATTATTCAAATCAGATTTTTTTCCTAAAATATCCCAAAAAAGTTTTCAGAATCCCTTAAAGTTCCAATGAGTTTCGAAATTCTAAATACCCTGGTTGGCTTATTGGAACAGAAATTAAGGGTTATTTTTGGATATTTGAGGTAACCTTCAAAGGGCAAAACAAGGTAGTTTTTGAAATTTGTAGGTGTATTTTGAGATTTTTTGGGCAAAAACTCGGCAACTCAGTGGCATTGCTATTTAGCCTCACGTGGAACACTCATTTTCCTTATTGTTTTTGCGGCTTAGAAGCATTTGTGACATATGTCCCTAACTGCAGGTAGTCAATGCTGTTAGAGGCAAAATCCCAGTTTTACTTGATGGAGGCGTGCGTCGTGGAACAGATGTCTTCAAGGCAATAGCTCTTGGTGCGCAAGCTGTTTTGGTAAGCACACACTCAACTCAAGCATGTCATTCGCTGATTTCACAAATTTATTGACCGTTGCCCGTGTTTCAGATTGGGAGGCCTGTAATTTTTGGACTGGCCGCTAAAGGTGAGTTTGGTGTCAAAAGGGTGCTACGAATGTTGAAGGATGAGTTCGAACTAAGCATGGCTCTTGCTGGATGTCCAAATTTAAGAGATATTACCAGAAGACATGTAAGAATGGAGCAGGAAAAGCGTCAATCAATGCTCTAATGAAGATACTCTATGATTTGCATATCAGAGTGTCAACTACTCTCTTCAGGATGCTTGTTTGGTTCTACTAAAGAGACTAAGCGGAAACAGATTGAAGGGACCCGCCCCTTAACCTGACACTTTCATAGTTGTCTATTTTTATCCTCGTTCAGCATAAAATGAATAATCAAGGGATGAGTAGAGCAGAAAAACCTTTGAAGCCAGCAGCAAGAACAGTGGCAAGAAGACCCCCATCAATGGTGTCATGGGCTACCAAACCATGACCTTCAACGGCTGAGAAGCCAAGTATGATTTCGACACAGTAGCCATCTCTTCACCTGTTCAGAGAGTAGGGGACACCTGCTAGGGTAAGGCAGTGACGTATTTTTGCCACATAAAAGCTGATAGAAATACAAGAGAATACTAGGGTCCAATACACAAACTACAACTACTAACAACAGTTCAGGGCAATTCATAAGCGCAGGTGCATCATCAGTTAGCGACTTAATACAATTGCCTCACCCACAGGCCACAGATGAGTAAATAGCACTCATCAAAGGAACACATATGGTGGCATCTGAATGAAGACATCCACCAGATGGTACACAAAGTATAGCTGTGGCATATAATTCAAGAAATTCTGGATTCATACACACTGTTATTGAGCTGGAACCGATTATCTATCCCTGCATGTAAAAATAACAACCGGCCAACACAGTAAATAACCAAAACTTTTCTATATAAGTGAAGAAACCAACCATAGCAGCACTTCTCCATCCTCAATGACACAAGATAAATCATATGAAACATCCATGGATCATCAGCTCACTTTTAATCAAAGCCACCTGCTTATGTCATGTTCGTTTGAGTGGGAGCATTTTTTCTTGTTTAGTAATTCATTGAGTTCATATTATTGCTTGAAAATACATAACTCTCATTTCTTGAATGACAACTTGTTTATAGATCATAAAGTATATGACTTGATTGTGAAACTCTTTTCAATAAAACAACGTCATTCTAAAAGGTCCTTAGTCAATAATCATTGTATGGAATGTGATGATTGATAAAATTATCATATCGATTGTTAGTTGATGACCATGTCTCACAGGTCATTGGTATTAGATACTAAACTAATAATATGAATACATATTGGGAAATATGTATTGGACCCACCCACTATTAAGATTACTATAAGAAATTTTGTGTAATCAATAATCTTATATTATACGAGTATAGTCCTTAACCTGAGTTGGTCATAGCTTCCTACTTGAGGAGTAGCATGCTTTGATATCAAACGCTATTAATAAACTCGGTAGTTATAATTGGGTATGTTATGAATCTTTATGAGAACTATGAGGCAAAAAGATGAATATGTCACTCTCTTATGATGAAAGAAATATCTTTGGGCCCCTCGATGAGTTAAGACTGAGAAAAGCATGGCCGTACTCAAATGGACTGAAAGTCAGTTGTTTGATATGTCAGTCTTGCTCGGAGATCGACAAATACGAATGAGCCTAATAAGGATACTCATTCAAGATATTGCTGGACAGAGCGAATATTTGTAACTGGTTTATGTGCAACTGGGAGATTGTTAGAGTCAGCCCATTAAACCAGTTAATTGACTCGTATTGACTGTTGTTTTTGTTTACTCGAGAACCAACTATTCTTAATTAAGGATCATAATGCCTTACTAGGGACCGCTTATGATCAATGGGCTTTTGTACATGACTAATTAAGAATAAACTTGTAGGATAACACACAATCGAGTGACAGATATTATGTTCAAATTGTTTGATCAATGTATCTCACTATAAATAAAAGCTTAGAGTTTCTGTTTATAGTAAATGTGACGTCAGTTCTTCAATGAGATTGAAGACAAAGGACGAAAGGAGGGTCATCCCATAGCTAGTAATCCAGAGAGCGCCGGTGTCCATCACCCGTGTGTGGATACCGGTAGAGAGGCGACATTTGACGTGTTCGTCAAGAGGTAACCCTAATACCATTCTTTTGGGTGTTTCAATTTGAATCTAGACTTGTGCCGACAATTCGGATAAAAATTGTTAATAGTAATTAATGGGTATTCCGGATCCGGGCTTATGTCGCGTGGTTAGGAAAACTCTTCCTACATTTTGTGTACATGATCCCCAACATAAGCTTCATACCATCATTCTAGATAAACAACTAACTAAACTGATGCACTTTAATTATAGGGTAAATTACAAATACATTACCTGTACTTTCATCTGATTTCAAATCAGGTACCGTACTTTGTAATTTTTCAATTTAAGTACTCTAAGACTAATTTTGAAACTAAAAACACTATAATTCATGGGATTTAGTACACCAACACTATAAATCATATAGTCTATTGCATGATAATGAGAATTCACATTCAATAAGGTGAATTATAGTGTTTTTTTAGTTTCAAAATTAGTCTTAGAGTAATTGAATTGAAAAATTACAAAGTACGGTACCTGATTTGAAATCAGGTGAAAGTACAGGTAATGTATTTGTAATTTACCCTTAATTATATCACTGAAATAGGTCTCTAATGCCTTTCAATTCAGACCATGTTAGATACCAGTCAAATACATATTCAACATAATTATAAAAATATCAACATGTTCCCACTTGGGCGGTTATATTTATGAAAACAAATTTGAAGGAAAATAAAGGTTCCCGACTAGATAAATAAAATAATACCATATAACACACTTTTATTTTGAAAATAAACTAGTGAGAGACTATCTTGTATAACATGTTGGTGTAACAAGTACTAACCTTGAAATCTACATAGCTGAGACCAATTGCAATTACCATCAATTTCAAATATAAAATTCAAAAGTTGCAGTCTTACACCACAATAAAGGTTGGTCAACTGGGTTCAACTCACCTGCAAAATAATGGAGCTCCATCCACACCCTCCCGGACCGGTCTCCAACATTTACTAGTTACAGCTGATTGCTCGTTTGATCTATGTATTTATCTCCGGACTCGCTACCACAAAATACGTCAGAAGAGATTGAGTTGATGAAATTGATAGACCGAGTTCTGAGAAGCAGAGAGGATGAGAAGGTGATTATCTTCGAAGCCGAGACGCGACATTTTCCTTTAAGTCAGACAAGGGTCGAACAGGACAAGAGAAGCTGGAAAGAGTGAAGAAAGAAATAGAGACTTGGAGAGAGAAAGAAAATGAGCAAAACAGAGTCATTTTATTATCACTGTATACAACTCAAATGCAGAGTCACTGCATATCCGTTGTTCCCTTATTAAATTAGGAGTGCAAATATAATCACTAATTTATAAATTGTCTCAAAAAAATTTATTTTACATTTTTTTAAAATCAAAGTAAAGCAAACTTTAAATAATTTAAAGATGTTGTTATATTTTATTTTTTTCATTTCTTTTACAATAACAGGTCATAATAGGGATGAACATTCAGTTATTAACCGATTGCATTAGTTATTCGGTTAAATGAATCGGTTAACCAACCGTCAATAGTATTTACAGTTAACCAAACCTAATGGCTCAAAATCTAACACCATTTTGTATCTTTTCATACATATAAAATATTATTTCTGCAATTGCAAGCATGATATCTTAGTGAACTTGTGCCATTAATCTATGAGTCTCCACGTAGCACTTTTTTTGTAAAAATTACATACAACCTACATGGTTCCACTAACTTCGATTTGCTGAAAAAAAATCTCAAACATTTGATATCAACTACTTTTTCTTCATGGCCTATTTTGTTTCCTATCTTCATTTTTATCTCTCAACTTCATCTCATATATTGATATATTACCCCCGAACTGATTCTAACATGTTCACCAAATCTGACATTTGTAGTGGTATAATATGAAACAAATTT
>NQLW01000481.1:15596-50358 GCA_002312845.1 Kalanchoe fedtschenkoi
CAGCTTTCTGGCCAAGCATGGTGGCAGGAATAAGATGGGAATCGGCGATGAGCTCTTCGCCGCTGTCCTCCGTGTTGGTGAGTATCATCCCCGCGCCACCTGCGATCTTCACGGCGTAGCCTTTCTCGACTCTCGCGTTGCCTCCGCGATCGCAGACGACGAGCTTTCCGGTTGCCATAGAGGAGTTCAGGTCACCGGGGTAGCAGTACCGGCTTCCGCAGTTTGCCGCGTAGACAAGAGGAAGCTGTTTCGATTCGTCGAGAGGCTCTCCGGAATACAGCGAAACGCCACCGAATACTCTATCATCGCCGAGGATGACGTCGGCTGGGAATTCACGGTCGAGAGTGGAAGCCCCGACGGTCAAGATCCACGGAGCGATGTTGACGGCGGTGTAAGGTCCAGGACCGGAGTTTCCAGCTGAGCAAGAGACGAGGACTCCGTGTTGGGCGGCGCCGAAAGCGCCAATGGCAATGGAGTCGTAGTCGTAGGAGGGAGCGTAGCCATTGGATCCGACAGATAGGGAGATGACGTGGACACGGTCGGCGACAGCCTGATCCATGGCAGCGAGGATGTCAGAGTCGTAGCATCCTAAGCTCCAGCATATCTTGTAAACAGCGATCCGGGCCTTGGTGGCCATCCCTCTGGCGGTTCCAGGAGCGTATTGGAAGAAGCTGGCGTTTGGAACGACAGATCCGGCTGCGGTGGAAGCGGTGTGGGTCCCATGGCCTTCGGTGTCTCGCGGTGAGTAGGACTCGCCGTTGTTCGGATCTCCGCCTTTGGCCGAGATGTAGCCTTTGTAGTAGGCTCTTGCGCCGATAATCTTGCGGTTGCAGGCTGAGGCTGGGAAATCGGGTCCGGTTTCGCAGACGCCTTTCCAGGAGGATGGGACTGGGGAGAGACCCTCGTCAGAGAAGCTGGGTCGCTCTGGCCAGATGCCGGTATCCAGAACGCCGACGATGACGTCGTCGGCATAGTCGGAGTTAGGCCACAGGCCGGAGGCTTCGGTGAGGCCGAGGAAGAGTGGGGTGCGAGTGGTGTGGATCTGGTTGGGGCGGTCGGGAATGACGGAGAGGATGGCGGGGTTGCTCCGGAGGGCTGCGGCGGAGTCGGGGGTGAGGGAAGCGGAGAAGCCGGTGGCGGAGTGGGTGTAGGTGTAGAGAAGGGTGGAAGGGTGGGGGAGGGATTTGAGGATGGAGTGGTACCAGTTGTGGTGGGAGGTGAATTGGTGTGGCTTGTGAGAGTTGGAAACGTGGACTACGAAAGTATGGCGCCGTAGGTTGTCTGAATCTGAGGATGAAAGAGTTGCAGGGGCGATGGTCAGGATAAGGAGGACGAGGAAGAGGGAAGTGTGATTCGTTTCTGCCATCGTCCAAGGCTTCCTGCGAAATCTGAGATTGTGAGGTCGTTGGTTTGGTTATAGAAGGAGAGTGGTTGTTGGAACATGGGTGAGAATCTTACACGTTGGCCAATTGCCATGAAGGATGGATGAATGATTGAGTGGGTATTCTGATTACTACAATAAATGGAAAGAGTTCGAATTTTTTATGGGCGTTATGAATTTGGAGTTTAGATCATGAAAAGAATTTGCGTCGTTGTTGCGGAATGGGTCAGACAACTGTTTTTACCCAGACAGATATCCGTGTTAATGCCGGATTCTTGACCAGGTTCATGAAACCTATGGATATTTACACGCACATGTTTAAGACATGAAATGGGTAATAAACAAGTTTGGTTGCGCACTTCAAAAAGAGATATTTTAACCTATCAGGATTCAGGAATAAGATGTAAACTAGTTCAGCTACACTAAGATCAGCCTCATATAAATCCTACACAACCATAGAGGTCCCAGCAGATTGTTTCCAAAGCGCTTGAGCAGAGTAATGACAGTTTACTGGTGAAGTTTGAGCTCGGTCCAGAACTACCCCAAGCTTCCTAATATCTGCCAGATGAAGTTCAGGAGTGAACTTTTGAATTTTAATAATCCTCCACTGAGACTGGACCTTCTTCTACATATTATCTACCAGCATCATTTTCATTCCATCTTAAGCTCCTCAAGCAACTTCTCCATTTGTCTTCTGTAAACTGGCATTATGTGATCCTTGATCATTGTTTGTGACAGCCTCAATTTACCATATAAAGACCTGTGTGTCAGAAATATCCCGACTGTTGGCTCTGATAATTGGCTGCTATCTGAGTCATCAGAATTAGATGACTCATTTGCTGATTCCTCCTCTTCATCAGTTTTAAGATCCACTATATGCATAGTTTTTCCTGGCGGAAAAAATCTGTGCACCTCCTTTGTTTCTGGTATTGAGTCATGTGGCTGTATACTAACTTCTGCCATAGCAGCTGCTTCCTCCTCCCTTATTTCCTTCTCCATTTCTTCTGTATCCTCATTTTCTGATCCATGTTCAAGCTCTTTCTCAAGCTGCTGCCACAATTCAAATTCAGTCATGCGATCTTCATGTCTGTCATGCCCCAAAATATCTTTGTTATCAAGTTCCCCATCAGCAGATGAGTCTGCCTCATGCTGTGATCTCCACTCATCTGCTTGGGTTGAGGATGAAGGATTTTCAATTGTTTCAACTAGAGTTGGTTCTTGCTTGAATGCCATCAGAGACTCAGATTGCTCCGTTTGCGAAGAAGGTGATTCATCAGAATCCTCTTCCTTGGCATTGGAACGAGTAGCTGAGGCACGGTAGCGAGGGCCCATGCATGACCACGATGAAAAAGGAAGCGCAGGGCGGGCCCAAGCAGCTCGAGCCATGGTTTGAGCTCTCTTCATCACAACCTAGGGAGAATATAAAGGCATCAAGTCAGCAATATTCCTGTCTCACACATGAAATTTGTAAATGGTAAATACTAAACAGCTACACATCACCTGAGTGCTGTTAGATACTGGCCGTAAAATAGCCCCAGCCCCAGCAACTTTTGTTTTAGCACTGGCAATGGTAGGTAAACGTGAACCCAAAGCCGTGGCAGACCGGTAGACAGTACTAAGGATCCTAGTGCGTTCTATCTGACCCCTCAGATCATTCAGCCACGCTGATGCTGTGACCTACATTGAATGAGTTGGAACATTACAAATAGTACAAAACAACAACTAAAGGAACTCTTCATGACATGAAGGCTTGGCAAAAGAAGAACTCGATAACTTTGGACGACATGCTCGCAAGTGTTAGAAAGTTGCATTACTATCAACTTCATCTTGAATATAACTGATATTTTGTTCTTGTAAAGAGAGTTAAACCTTGGATCATGAAGAGCTTAACAAACATAAAAGACAAACCTCAGCGCGCAAGTCATCCAATGAAGCAGCTGAGAAGGTAGGAACCAAATCAGCCCCATTAATAACCGATGTTATGAAATCTTTGCCTGATTCAGCTAGCTCCCATGTCATACAGGCAGCTGAAATAAGTGATACCCAGTCAGTAACGCTTACAGGTAAACTAATAAACTGAGCGAAATACTTCAATATCTTTGAATAAAATATCACTTTTACTGTTACTACTCCCTCTAATCATCCATGATCTAATTTGCCCTCTCAAAAAAATGTCCACTTCCATGCACAGGAAATTTTTTTGGTTTTAAGACCCAAAAGTTATCTCCACAACTAGCTAATGGGATTGACGCATTATGTAGATTTAAAGTGAATGGCATACAGGGCAGTGGACTAAAAAATAGTGGGATCTTTCTTAAAAATCCATGCACAACAGTCCGAAAACTTTCATGACTTGAAGGATAAAGGTATTCACTTCTAATCCACTCCTCTTCCTTGATCAAGAGTCAAGGCTTTTCTAGAATCCTAACTACAAACAGATATGGATCTCAGTTGCAGCATAAGATAAAGGCTCAAGTGCTGCATAGTAACATAAGACTACTGAGTAAGACAAACCTGGAGCAAAAGTAAGACAAGTTGTTTTCGACCAGTCCTTCTGTTCGCGCATAACATATGTAAGAAGAGCTGCAGTACCTCCACCAAGAGAATGGCCTACAATCTTCCAGAATAAAAGATGAGCACACTTATAATCCACATAAATCACTTACGACAAAAACCAACGAAAATAGGATGTAAGGTTATATCTTACCTTTAAATTATAACCAGGGTACTCTGCAAGTGCTTTGGTTAGACATGGATTTGCAAGCTTCGCAATCCATCTTGCAGCTGCGACCATTCCACAATGTGCATAACCTAAAACCAGGTTGTTCACTCCAGCTTCATCAACTACAGTGTGGTGGAATGGAACCACTGCGCCAGTTACAGCAGTCAGAGTATCCTTGATGCTATGTGTTCCACGAATTAATAACAGAAAACACTTTTTCTTGTGATCGACTAGAATGGTAAAAGCTGGCTTCAAGATCTGAAAAAATTGTACAAACAAGGGTAAAAGCTGGCAGTTGAGAGTTCAATGCAAACTAGTAGAATGCTTTTGCAAAGCTAATAAAAAAACAAGGAGGCAAACGGTTAGATAGGGTAACTAGTAGTTGTAACAATGAAGATTGTTATATTCATCATTTCTCTGATTTAGCCAATTAAACTATGCATAGATGGATGACCCGAAACGAAAAAAATGGCAACATTTTTTTCTTTGAAAAAAATTACTTGTAAGTAATATTCACACGCATAAGTTCCTGCACGCGCAGTTCATAATCTGAGTTTTTGTGCATCCTACAGAATATTAAGTGACTAACATCTAATAAGACATCCAAGGAAACTTTCAACCAACATATGGTTACTATATGAGTTTGTAACCTTTATGTTTTTTGAATTTATTATACAATGAATAACAGAGAATATGAGGCTCCAAAACAGTACAAAAAATGACGAACAATAATTAACGGAAAAAAGCGCGGATGGGTAGCCAGGCCGGTTTATGGCTCATTCTATTAGGCCCAGGTCCCCTTGATCCTGGGTTCGGTCCTTGGCGAGCACTCGCTAAACATAAATCCCATCAAACAACCCGGGGCGTATCCGGGCGAGGCTTGGATTTTGTCCCTCCCCGGAGTTTCTCCTGCCCCGAAAGGGTGGGTTCTCGAGGATAAAAAAAAAAAACATATTAATGGAAAAATGTGACGATGAGCTGGGATATGCTTACTCCTGCTTTGGGTTCATGGAGAAGCACATCTTCTTCAGAATAGCCAGTCTCCTTAAGAAACAGCGGAAATGGTTTTTTGGAGAAATGCCAGCAAAGTGTTAGCAAGTTCAGCATATATTGCAGCTCTAATTGCAACTCCACTCCAGTAAGTTGAACACTATCAGGGCCTCCAAATACATCGCGCACACGCAAGTTACCCTACGAGTTTCCATGATAGTAAGTTATTTTCTAATTATTTGCGGCATTGAAATGCTATTTATTAACATATAAGAACCCTGCCACATGAAATTGGCTTGAACACATAACATTAGTCACAATATGTTAATGGCAGCGAAAAAGGGCAACAATTGTTTATTACTACACTTGGATATCAAGGTGATCATTCGTACCTGCCTCTTCAAAAGGAAATGAATCCCAAATGCCAATTCCCCAATAGGCCATTTTCCAAGTGTTTCTGAATACGTGAATCTGAGAGTCTCCGACAAAGTAGAGATCGTCTCTAACCAAGTTCCAGGAGCCTGTAAGAGTCTGTGCGAAACTCGGCGATTTCCAAAAGTACGACTACTAGGAGAGCCATTATCGTCACTGTCGTCTTTTAATTCTATGCTAGGAGGTGCTCTTTTATTCAATGCATAGTACAAAATAGCAGCTGCACCAGCTACAGTTGCCATAGTTCCTGTAGCCATGACTTAACAGTTCCCTAAAAAATCAGATCATAAGCCTCTTATATTTCAAACAACATTACAATAGACTACCAGAAGGTCCGTGAGACACTGACAAGACTGATACTATCACCCAATCATAAATGAACAATGTCAATCCCATACAACATCAGTTGGTTGCATCAAAGATTAGGCATTAGTTCCGTATATAAGTTTCAAGGAGTATTTATTTCCATAGAGCTAAGACCACAACCAAATTACCAGTTTTTATAATACTCCACAGTCCACATCACACCACACTGCATAATCAACACATATAAACAAGTTAATCAAAACGCTTCCAAGTTCTACTTCTAAAGAGACCCGCCTTCATATGTATGTAAACAACAGAGCTGGTAAATGGAACAATACAACCTTATACATAGAATCACACATTTAAAACTTATAAGAAGTTGAGTCCAGAGAATTGTCAAAATTAGATGATGACATCAGAGCTGAAAAATTCACAATTTATCTAAGCAGTAATCACTCCTTTTCCATAAGCAGCTAAAACAATCAATCCCCGCAGCCTAATAAGCTCAAGCAAAAGCAGCAAAGCAAATGCCTTCTTCGCGAAGTAATGATAAAGTTAACCGACTTAAACAAGGCGGTATACCGTAGAGAGAAAAAACAACAAACCTGAAGCCTCCAATCGACCAAGCCCTAATTCAACCACCGCTGAGGAGAATTGGATCGCGGTGGATGTAATCGTCGGCTCTCGATTACCGAATTCAAGAGTGAGAATTCGACCAAAGAGCAGCAACCTTGATGGTTGGTCAAAATATTAAGTTATGGATCTTCTTCTGAAGTTGATTGCTCGCGTCAAGTAAAACTCGGGTCGAGATTGATACATACACTCTACCTCGATAGGTTTCGTATCAGTTCTAAAACTTGGTGGTGTAAACTTTTTATACTTTGGGGGTATCGATTGTAATATTGTTGTGGGACCAATTTCAATTTGTATGTCTCTCGAGGGTTTGTTCAGCAGATTTTGTTTTGTTGTAATCTCTTATTATATTAAGCATTCAGTGAATTGAATATTTATTTTTTTCTCTTAACAAATATTTTAAAAGTCTTGAATGATTTGTTACCAATTTTATATTTGAATCATTCAGAGGCGATATCGATAAAATTATTATAATTATTTTTTTATTTTTTTCATATCTTTTCGGAATCAACTGTGTCCAAATTATACTTCAATCTGAATCACATCAATGTCGACCTCATATAGTTTCTTCAATCGGAATCGCACACACTTCATGAACAAATAATATTTTTATAACATGATTATAAATTTTATTTTATTTTTATATTATAAAATTATAATTTTAATTTAATTTTGTATTGATAAATCATTATATTTAAAAAATAAATTATCAAATGAAAGTATATCATTCAGTAATCAGTTGTGGTTTGACCAGTTGACTGACCATTCACATTCTCATACAACATTCGACATTCAGCTCTTAATTTTACAAAAAGGCATCATAGTGTCGAAGGACATGAGATGATGAGATAAATGGATTTAAGAGAACAAATAAAACGAGTGCTCTTTAGTAAGATTTAGAGAAATAAAGAGATCAAAAAAATGATTCGAATATATCTTCACGGTATTTTTCATGCTTTTACATATATTATAAAATAAACGAAGAAAATCTTAAGATGTGTACGAACTACCACCTCATATTCAAATGCAATCTGAATTACAGTGATTACCAATAAATGTGTAAGCCGTTAAATTATATACGGCTCCTTTAATAAATATTAAACACTGTTAACATAGTCAAAACCTTCATCAATTCAATAAAATAACTTTTATGTATTCCACTCATCATCCACAACAGCCCTCTTCTTGTCAATGCCATGTACCTGCCACCGGCCTCCCGAGCTCTCGTCAAAATTTAATGGTTTGCATTTTTTTTTGATAATCGTGGTATTCAGGCCGCATTTTCAGTAAGAGATGGTAGTTCGAGACTCCTTTATAATTTTTTTCTCTAAAATAAAAATGCACTTATCGTACATATAATTAAAGATTCTTATCAAAGTCTATAATTTAAGTTTCTTACATATAATTTGAGATTGTAATCATTGAAATTCTTAAAAAATCTTATATATGTTTTATAAAATGGGTAAAAAAAATCATCTCAATACTTAATTGTATGATTAGATAATGATATATTACTTAAGAAATATGAGTTGAGATAAAATATATATATGTGCCTAACTAGAATGTGGATCAAATGAAAACTACTTTGAATTTGTAAATTGTGTACTGACGGTTATTGATGACGAGCAGTTAAGAATGATGGTCTTATAACTCAGAAAATTGGATTTTTCTTTAGCAGATGATCGGAATAAGGCTACAACAAAGCATATTACAGTGGACTTCAAAAAATTGAACATTACACATCCGGCCAGAGTGTCCATTTTTGTAACCAATGTACGAATTAGCTTATCAGAATGAAGGTGAGTATGTTCAGCTTGTGAACTTTCTGTTCAAATTTCCTCCATGTTGATATTAGGTGTTGTTAGGTTCTTTGTCGAGTAGGGAGCTAAGATTGATGGATGGAATTGACTGAATTGAATGTCATTTGAGTTTTTAAAGTGGTGTAGCTCTAACGGAGTCCCAACTGAAATATAGTAAGAAAAATCCAATTTCCAGTTAGACATAAACTTTGTAGTCAGGTGTGGGAGTTGATTCATGAGAAACCACAACGAAGCACATGAGCATCGTCAAGCATATCTGCCGCTTATCAACAACATATTGTATTTCAGTTTGTTTTATAACTAGGACACTGACAAGCTTGAGCTATGGGGGTATAAACATGGCCAAGAACGTGGTTGATCGTAAAAGCACCCCTAGCGTCCTGTTTTATTTCGACCATGCACCTAAGACATGACAATCTCATAAGCAACCCGTGGTGGCCCTCTCATCTTGGGAAGTTGAGACACTGCCACATCGATAGCAACATGCCAACACTTATGGCTTACACAATTGTTTGGAAGCTTTTATGTGCAAGCAGCAGACGTCGACACCAATTTCGTCGACAATCAGCCAATTATTTAACTATGCAAGAACGTAATTTTTCATGCAAGGAGTAAGCCCATTGAGATGTGCTTCCACTTCATCCGTGCGTGCGTCGAAAGTTGTCTCCATTAAGAAAATTCGTACCGATGATCAGTTGGCAGACATTCAAACAAAATCACATGGTCGGGGTCATATTTCAGCACCTGCGCTCGAAACTCCGTGCTATTGATATTCTCAACAACTAGATTAAGGGGGAATGTTGAACAGAATCTAACTGCAATAAGGAAGACACTAAAGAATGACAATTAAGAAGGAAATATGAAAAATGAAATAAAATAAACTTCGACGTGTATGGTAGAATGTTATTTATTTTTCTTTGGTAACAGAGAACATAGGGAAAAGATCTAGCCAACCAAACATTCTCACGATAGGCGCATGGATGGTGCCTTTGCACTTTCTTGCATTGCCAAGCTGCGACGACAGAAAGCTTTGAGTATCTTATGATTTGCAGCTGGCGAGAGACGATGATATAATGAACTCTACTTTGCGACCATTCACGAGAGCCAGGAGTGCATTGATTCCAAATTTCATTACAATCAGATGCTCCTGCGGAAAGAAGAGGAAGAAGGTCTTCGTAGCGACGAAACGACTGCGCACCGCTTCAAACGACACCTTAAAATCTGTCTGTCCATCCTACGTATTTGATGTTCTTAGTTGGAACACTCTTGGCTCCAATTTTCAGCTCCGGCGCTGCTGCCGCCGTCCCTTCGTATGGTTTTGGATTCGCCCTCATAATGCTTCTTGCTCACTTCCGACCTGATGAAACCAGCTATGCCCACATCCTTACTACACCTATCTCAGAACAACCACGTCCGCTCCATTGCCAGCCGCTACGCCCTCCAACTCCAACACTGCTATTCCCACAACACCCCCGCCCTCCAAACCATCCACGCCCACATGGTAACATCCGGCTTCTCCCCACACGCCCACGTTCTCAACCGCCTCATCGACCTCTACGCCAAATCTTCCAACATGCTCTATGCACGCAAGCTGTTTGATCAAATTCCCTCCCCCGATATTGTCGCCAGGACTACACTCATTTCTGGGTATTCTGATGCTGGAGATATCAAGTCCGCAAGGGAGGTATTTGACCTAACCTCCTTCCATCTCAGAGACACTATTTTTTATAATGCCATGGTCAAGGCTTTTTCGCACAACCATGATGGTCATGCTGCTCTTAATGTCTTCTCTGAGATGCTGCGCTTCGGATTTATACCTGATTTTTTTACATATACCAGCACACTTGCCGCTGTCGCGCTCATTGCAGCTGAGGATCACAACATGTGCCAGCAAATGCATGCTGCTGTGGTGAAATCTGGAGCAGCCAATGTTACATCCGTATCGAATGCTCTTATTTCTGTTTATGTCAAGTGTGCTTCTTCATCACTGGGAATGATGCCACATTCTTCATCTTTCTTGATGTGCGAGGCCAGGAAGTTGTTTGATGAGATGGGTGAGAGGGATGAACTAACATGGACCACAATGATCGCAGGCTTCGTGAGGAATGATGATCTCATTTCTGCCCAGGAGTTTCTTGACCAGATGGATGACAGCTTGACTGTGGCTTGGAATGCATTGATTTCAGGTTACGTCCAACATGGGTCTTTCTACAAAGCACTAGAAATGTTTAGGAATATGCAGGCTCTAGGAATGGAACTCGATGAGTTTACTTACACTGGCGTTCTTAGCGCATGCACGAATGCTGGACTGTTGCGACATGGGACACAAGTGCACGCGCACATACTGAGAACAAAAATGAAGCCTGCTCCAGATTTCATGCTGTCAGTTAATAATGCCCTTCTCACATTTTATTGGAGAGCTGGCAAGGCTGATCAAGCGCAACATCTATTTGAATCAATGCCTAAAAGAGATCTTGTGTCATGGAATGCTGTCTTATCAGAATATGTAAAATCAGGCCGTATCAATGAAGCTAAGAAATATTTCCTGATGATGCCTCAAAAATGTGTACTCTCCTGGACTGTAATGATATCGGGCTTGGCGCAGAATGGATATGGGGAAGAAGGGTTGAAGTTGTTTCATCAAATGAAAGTGGAGGGCTATGAACCATGTGATTATGCATTTGCAGGGGCTATTATATCTTGCTCTGCGCTCGGAGCCCTGAAGCATGGGCAACAGCTCCATTCTCAGCTCGTGAGATTGGGATTCGATGGAAGCCTATCGGTCGGAAATTCATTGATCACTATGTATGCTAGATGTGGCGTGGTTGAGGCTGCCAAATGTCTTTTCCTCACTATGTCTAGTTTGGACTCAGTATCTTGGAACGCAATGATTGCGGCACTGGGACAGCATGGGAAAGGCACTGATGCAATTGAAATGTACGAAGAAATGTTGAGGGAACAAATAGTACCCGACCGAATAACTTTTCTTACAGTCCTCTCTGCTTGTAGCCACAAAGGCTTAGTCGACGAGGGACAACGTTATTTTGATTCAATGTCTGCCTCCTTTGGCATGATACCTGGTGAAGATCATTATGCCCGGATGATTGATTTGTTATGTCGAGCTGGCAAATTTTCAGAAGCTAATCGTTTGATTGAGTCGATGCCTATTAAGCCAGGGATACCCATATGGGAAGCAATGCTTGCTGGATGCAGAGTCCACGGCAATATGGATTTAGGTATCCAAGCAGCTGAAAGACTCTTCGAACTTAGGCCTGAGCACGATGGTACTTATATACTGCTGTCCAATATGTATGCCACCGTAGGTCGTTGGGACGATATGGCTAAGGTGCGAAATTTTATGAGAGAACGGGGAGTGAAGAAGGAGCCTGGATGTAGTTGGATTGAGGTTGACCATATGGTTCATGCATTCTTGGTTGGTGACACCAAGCATCCGGAAATCACTGCAGTCTATGAGTATCTTCAGGAACTGGGTCCAGAGATAATTAAACTAGGTTACGTGCCTGACACACAACTTGTGTTGCACAAAATAGACACCGATCAGAAGGAACAAGTCTTGTCCACCCATAGTGAGAAGCTTACAGTGGCTTTTGGGCTCCTCAAACTGCCTCCAAGTGCCCCAATTAGAATTTTTAAGAACCTTAGGATATGTGGAGATTGCCATAAATGGATGAAATTAGTGTCTCAATTTGTCAAAAGAGAAATTATTGTAAGAGACGGAAGACGGTTTCATCACTTTACAGATGGTGCATGCTCTTGTGGGGGCTACTGGTGAAAATGGTTTCCTGGTAAGGTGCAAATCACCATGAGCTTTTTTTCCTCCCATGTCAAAAGGAGACCTCATTGTAGAGCGTGGACCAACCATTTGAAGTTGAAAGCATCCCCGTGAAAGGGCGACATGATCCTTTTATTCACTTGCCACGTTCTCAAGGATGGGCATTCAAGCAAAGTCTGTGCTTCTTCGGTGAATTTGGTTTATTAGGTTTACACCTGATCCTGCCCATTGATTCACCTGAATGGTTCTATTTCTTCGTGGCCGAACTGATACTGGGTTATGCTTGTCAGATGCAGATGCGCATTTGGAAGATACAACTGAAAGACAGCAATGATGGTAAAATTTTGACCGCGTAATGGCCCATTCAGGTCTTCTAAGGACACGCAAGGAGTACCTGATGCTAGATGAATACCAGTTAGTCCCTTAGCTGGTGGTACCGAAGAAGACGAGAGAGTATTAGACGAAGTAAATACACCGAAGGTTTTTCAGACCTACCATGTGTGTGTTTAATCTATGATAATGCATACCTGACAATGAATTGGCCTAGAGTACAGGTGCTTTTTAGATATTTTTAGTTCTCTGCAGTGCCTGAGATCTATCATAAGCAAGCAGACTCAATAGATACAGCTATTGAGGTTTGTTAATTTTTCATACTATTTTTATCCAATTTAAGTTCAATGCTGCAGTTGCTACTGAGGCTGTGAATGAAAGAAAAGGCATCCAAGGAGAAACTATGAAGAAGAATGGACTAAGTTAGGACTTGACAATTAGTGGTAGCCAGCCAGTACAGACCTTCCAACTCAAGCCAAACTCATGCAAGTTTTGATTCATTTTGATTAACAAGTGTATCTCATTGGGTGTACATATACTGTTTGAAATAAATCTTTCAAACCTCGGGGGTGGACCCATATGTCATAATATATCATTTTTTACTTTTTTTTCATATTATGCTAATTAAAATTTTTGAAATTAATTAAATATTTGTTTGTTTATAATTATTAATTCATTTCCTTTTTACATTTATATGATTAAAAAATTAAATAATAAATTTTTTTAGTCCGTTTAAAGTTTTGTATAACATTGATTATGGTATAAAATGATTTATAATTAAAGATTTTCAAATTTCAAAATAACATATCATATACAATGTTTCCAATTTAAAAGCGTCGTATATGGTATATACTTTATACGGCGCTTTTAAGTTGAAAACGCCGTATATTCTCTATTCGCGAACTGCTTCGTGCAGACGAAGCGGAGTTGTGTCAGAAGGCCACAAACCATATTCTACATCGAAACGAAGTGGTTTGTTGTTTGACACAAACCTCTCAACATAGCTTTGATGTGGATGCCCTAAGAAGAAGTCCCGAAACATGAAAGCCTCATTTTGTGTTCCCAGTCAGGTTTCGTTCTGTAAAATTAAGTGTTGAATGTTGTATAAGAATGTGAATGGTTAGACCAGTGTTCAAACCATTTCTGAATGCTGAATGATTTACTTTCGTTGGATAAATCACTTTTTTAACATCTGAATATATTATAATGTTTAAAAATATGATAAACCACCAAGTTCACTTTTGCTCATTGTGGCTAACGACTCAAAGTAGGTTACATCTCTTGGGAGTTACAACTCTTCTGAATTTTTCCCGGGACTATTTTCACCAAGAGGTGGAAGCATGACATACTTCACAATGAGCAACGGATTTGACAGAAGTCACCAACAGGCACCTTACCGAATCAAGTCCAAAAAAATCAGATTGATGACGGTTCCATCCAACCTAAAAATACGTTGTGATGTAACTCTCATGCAACAACTATGAATCAATAGATGATGTACCTCAATCCCAGATTCAATCTGGAGCAGTTGAATGGTCCAGAGCTGGAAGAGTTCAAATTGTCTTACACCTCCGGCGCTGCGTAGCAAGCCCATAAAATGGCAAAATTCAATAAGCAAAAAGTTGAGAGGCAACACTACCAGTAGATCTATCAAAGCAGAAAGCCTTGGTCTCGCTCAGAATAGCCAAGACCGTTACAGAATAACAAGGTCGTGGCCACTCGTCTTCATGACCATGAATGCATGCTCATTTCTTTTTCCTATTTCTCCGCTTTACATTTTATTGTAAATATTCATACATGTCTCATGCTGACCATGCCCAATCTGAGGCACAAATTGGCCTTTCTGGAAGATTTTTTCACCATAAGACGGTAGTCTCTCCAAACTGGTCTATGTGAGCCTCATGTGCGCAAAACAAAACAAAAAAAAAAGGTCATGATGTGTAGAGGACAGGCTTACTCAGTGAAGACTCATGCGCATTGAAACTCAATGACAATAAAAGCACAAAAACTCATCAACACTGTCTGGATTCAGAATCCTTACCGTCTCGACGCTTTCCGTTCCACCACCAACATAATATATCAAATACGCCATCATACAATACTCAACCGATGACATGTTCTGATAAGTGAGCGGCGCATCATCTTGACTGGCAGACTAGTGAGTGGCGATGAGGATGAGGTAGAATAGTGATTTGGAATATATAAACTTGATTTTTGGGAAACATCTAACCGATTCAGCAATCATATTTACTAGGAATGGTTAAGACTTATTGAATATTCATTACAAAAATACAAGTGTTTGTTTCGCTGAATGCTTAGTGTAATAAGAGACCATCTCTTAACAGAGCTCAATAAGAGTAACAAAACAAAACCTCTATCTTATGAAACGGATGAACCAGGAGATTAAACAGAAGACGTTTTTCAATAGCACAACACATTGACATGACAATCTCAAATATGAACAAAACGCACAACACATTGCTACGACAATCTCGCATGTGTACAAATAATGGGTGAATGATCGACAACAAAGATCAATTAATAAACAACTAACAATAAAATGCTTACAAGGAATGAGTATGCAGCCTGAGGCAGAAGCTGCACTTGAAATCTTCATGTTTTAGAAACGATCAGCGCATTTTGTAGCAATCTTCAAGGTGAGATGCCACTTCATTAAACTGACCAACCCCCATTTGCTTGTTCAGCCATACCTTTTTCTTAAAAAAATTCAAAGAATGTGCCCTAAGCTTGTAAGTTTACAAAATGTTGCATCATACCATTCCTCTATCTCCTCCTGAAGTTTTGCGAAACAGGATGGCCCTCGAAAAAATCCAACACAGCATTCTCAAGATCATCTACCGAGTACTTGATGTAGTTCTCGGGATGCCTTCCACTCTCAATTTGGTTCTTGTACCTCCCAAGAAATGAACGATAAGCAGGGAGCAACTTCTCTGATATTGATATACGGAGCTCTTCTCTCAACTGTATGTCTGGTATTAACCAAGTTGCTTGAGTCTTGTGAACTTCTTCAAACATGGCATTGAAGGTCTTGAAGCGTTCTCGCAAAGCAGACTTGGACACCCCAGAAGAGAAACTACCAGTCACATGCAATCCCTCATCACGCAAACAATACAACACCCTAACCCAAGTTGCTCTCTGGTAAACGATGGCTGCCTGCCTGACTTTCCCAGACAGCTTCTTTAGATAATCATCACCAATCATTGCATGCAATCCAGGTGACCCTTTTACCTTCTGGACTACATAGTATATGTTATTCATCATGAATATATGAACAATCGATCCATCCACATAGTTCTTAGACTTGATATCCAAATTGAACAATAGGATCACTATTGTCCAAATCAGATGAAGTGCCAGTGGGGATTTCCCTTCTAGCTCCGCAAAATCCATATCGGGGGTTGTTGGATCACCGGAATATCTCGACCCGGTTGAGGGTTTAGACACTATAAGCTCATTCAGTGTCTGCTTATAGTCAGATATCAAGCTAATATAGTTCATCACATACCTAGTCAGTGGATGAATTGTCCCTCCAGGAACAGTAACCCTTGAGGGCTCGCGAAGAACTTTATTCTCAAACTCAGACAAAATCCCTCTAGCTGCTTCCGCTAACCTGGACAGTATTTCAGCAGCCTGAACCCGAACGGACTCAGCAGATTTGCAGTCAAAAACAACATCAATATCAGGCAAGAGATCCAACAAAGCATCATGTAAGTCGAGTATCTTGAACAACTTCTCAGGCTCCCTCTTGCTTATGCTAATAGCTTCTACAAAGTTGAACAGCTGTGTGGCTGGTCCCTTAACTGTCTCCATGAAACAAGTATCGTCGATTGCAGTCCCCAAACCGTAAAATATCTGTTCACAAAGCTTTTTCTCACTTGCAAACAACACCCGGATACAAACCCTAGCAGCCCGAATCCACCTCCTGATCTTCACCTCCACTGTATCCCAATCCAACCTCTGTATATCTCCTATGCTCAGTTTCTCAATCCCTAGGTTCCAGAAACTGGCATCAACAGCCGACTTGCGAACGCTTCCGTATACCTGAACGCACTCCCGGAGATAGTCCGAGGCAATCATCCGCTCGGCGATGCTCCGCAGATCGTCAATGGCCTCGGCGGGAATCAAATCTACCTCTCGAATACTTTTGGTGGTTTTGTAACTGACGGAACTCCTGGCGCGGCTACTCGATTCGCCTTCCGACAGCTCCAAAACCCGATCCGGCGATGCATCAACGTCGACGCTGAACTCGTCAAACTCAGCGCTGCTGTCGGCGGAGAGCGTGGTGAGGTCGAGGAGCGAGTCGGTCTCGAGCGGGGCGGAGTGCGTGATGAGTATGTTGCGGAACTCGTCCTCCAGCCTGGCCATAGCGATCTGGATGGCGCCGTTGACCTTGTCTCCGCAGGTGGTGGTGGTGGCGCAGTGGATTTGGTCAACGGCGCGTAGATAGCGATGGACTTGAGAGCGGTCACCTTCGAATATCATCCGGTCACGGGCCTCGTCGGACGCCGTGGAGTCCCAGCTCAGGATTATCCTCTCGGCTGACTCCATCCCCACTTCCTCCATCAGCTGGATCGGAGTCGTAATGTAATAAGTGGAAGGCTTGGGTTTGAACCTTTTTTTATATATATATAATTTGCTTTCCTATTATAATTGTATTTTATTTCTTTTAAGCGGGTCGGGTCAGGTCGGGTCAAATCAGACGAAATTCAAAGTTGGAATATTAAGCAGAGTAGCAGTTCTAGTTTGACAATTGCTTGACTTTGGGAATTTTGAATGAAGTTTCCTACGTGTCCGTGAATTGGTCTTCCTTTCATACGAATCTGAGAATGATTCAGCAGTAATAAATACTCACTCTATGCTCATATTCATATTATTTAAAATTAATTTGATAAAATTAAAGTGAAAATAAATAAATTTAATAAATAGATGATTAATATTTTTTTTAAAAAATTCATTCAAAAAGTAAAATTAATTGATTATTACAGGTGAATAATGAATTGTTTATTAATTATGATTATAAAATAATTAATATTTAACATTTTAATATAAATGTTAATATTAAATACGTATTAAAAATTATTAAATAATAAATAAAAATAAATAAAAAAATTCAGTTGACATATAAATGAAGACAGAGTGAGAACCCTTAACTTTTGAAAGGAAGTGGAACATTGCATTTCCTATATTTCTTATATTCAATTGGCTTGTCCAGTAATCACCAAATGTCCCCTATTCAAGTTTATCAGTTTCATACTTTAGTTAATTGAAATGAGTGAAGGATGTCAGCCTATTTTATACTTTAACTGGGGAACATAATGTGAGTTTTTTTTTTTCATTCATAATAATATTTTGAACTCTTCTATCTCTATATTCCACTTATCTACGAATATGTCATTACGTTTTTAATTTAATGCCCTCACTATTGATTAATTTAAACGATTATACCATTTTGATTTCAAATAATTCATGATCATCCCATTGATGATTTCCTTTTCCACTAAACATTCAAATTTCGAACTCATCATGTCTAACATATCTCATACTTAACTCAAGAATATTTGGATAATATTTAATTATCTCTTATTAATCATTGAATATATTTATAATTGATTGTATAATCAATTTAATTTGAAAATTCCTTGATTAATATAAGGGGAAAGTTATCCTCATTGACACAGGAGAAAAATTTACTGCTTTTCACTCGAAATTACTTCTATGTCCTCACTTATTCTTCTCTTTAGAGTTTATCAATAGGACAAGATTGTCCATCCAAAAAATATAATAAAGCAGTAAAAACTAACGCTGTTATTCATCCGTCTCCATCCTCTTTGCTCCCGGAATCTGAAAGAGATTGGAATTCTATGCTGCTAAAATATCACCGGGCAAAGCATCTGCTAGGTTTTGTTTCCGTCACAGATGTAGGCAAGATACGGCTCATATTTTGCTTATTGGAATTGGCCGTAAAAGGGCCATCTGGATGGAAACATGACGGAACTGAATTTTAAGAAGAAAAGATTAAGTAAAACATTATTAGTACCCTATGAAGAGAATTTCAGTTTCACAATTTTGCATGACAAGAAGGAGGTAAACTGAACTGGGCATTACACTGTGGCTGTGGCTCCGTCCCGCTGTACTCGTGTATCAGAATGGGCACAGCTTGGGACGTTTGACCATATCTTGAACAATAAGCAAAATACCAGCCGTATCTTGCCTACATCTGTGATGGAAACAAAACCCAGCAGGTGCTTTGGCTAGTGATATTTAGCAGCAGAGAATTCTAATCTCTTTCAGATTCCGGGAGCGAAGAGGATGTCGATGGATGAAGACGACGTTAGTTTTTACTGCTTTATTATATTTTTGGAAAAATTAAAAAACATGGCATGTACTACCAACTTTTGCAAATTGACAGGCATTACTATCCCAATTTGCAATTATCAGGTTTCGGGTCACTTGTGTAATTAAGTAATTTTTGATTCTCCCCTCTAAATATTTTATGTAATTGCAAAGCAACCCTAATTAACCCTACATCTCTTCTCGACTAAAAATTCCATCTGCGACCGAGCAGCTTCAATTGGAGAATCGGACGCCACAATGAATGTCAACAGGTATTTTATTGATTGAAGAAGTCATGTCAGAGAATATTGACTATAATACTCTAGTTAATGACTTTGCTTCAACAAATGCTCAAAGAAGTAATTTTAAGTGATTTATTTGTATTTTTTAAGTTTGCATTAAAAAAAGCCTTTTCTTGAAATGAAGAAAAGACCAAAATGATGTTATAAATACATCATACTTTTTGTCATGTTATATATAATTATTACTTAATTTTTAATATTTTGATTTACGTGTAGAAAGGCTAGCTTCTGATACATCACATTTTGTTGGAACTCAACAGCATAGGTTCCAAGGCCGAGTTTAATGAATTTATGCATAAGTATACACTGCTGAGGGCAGATTCCCAACATGATTAATCTGTTTGCAGTCTTTGAATGTAGCCATCGTAGAACTTGGCAGCTTGTTCAAGGTCCCCAAGTTCTGTGTAACAGTCGGCTATCGCGCCGTAAGCTTCTGTACTTCCTGAGTCGTCCCCTTGTCTCTTGGATATGTCGAGCACCATGGAGTGATACTTTATGGCGTCTTTATACTTTCCTTGCCTTTGCAAAGATGCTCCTGGACACACGAATCCAATCAGTCTAATAAGTTTCACTTAGCTGGCTACACTTCAGAAACTAGCCTATCATGTCACCATTTTATCGATTATGCCTTCCAGAATTACAACACTACAAAGTAGCATGGGATGTTGAGGACAAACCTAACCCGCGAGCAGCCTTTTTTTCCCTGATAGGATCCTGCAAAGTTCTAGCAAGCTCAAGGGCTGCCTGGAACTCAATTGCTGCTTTTTGAGGATTCTGATTCCTTAAAAAACTCTTCCCTGCTTTCAGATGAGAGATTAATTCTTCCTGCCTTGGATCAACGAGCACATCTTGTTCTATTTTCCTACCAGCAGGTGCATAACTCAAGTTTGGGGCATATGACTCGATTTTTGCTTGCCTTCTTAGAGCAGAATTGATCTGGCGCAGCTGCTCATTGACCCGCTGTAACTCTCCCTTCCGCTGTCTTGCAACCAGTCCTGTAGTACATACGTTCATCAAGATAGATAAAATAACATCACACTCGAAGGTACTATCAAACCCCTAGCTGCTTTCTCAAAGCTTAACATATTTCGAACTATAACGGAAATCATGATATTGTAGATAGTGAGATTTCCCTTACCTCCAACAGTGGCCCCAACTAGAGCCACAGCAAGAAGTACTGGCATGGATAAACTAATGTAATTAGGTTCGCAAGATTCCGCCATTGCTTCAAGAGGTGCAGCAAACATGATGGCATTAGTGATAAGTAAAAATGCTCCAGAACTCGCAACTTGTGGACTTTCCTGAGGGATCAATGAAGACATGTGAGGACAGAATGTTTTGACAGGGTCCATGAATACAAAAACAAGGCCAAAAAAGACTGCAGTTCAATTCAGAACATGTGTGTCAAACTTCTTCTTTTTTTTATCATGTCATAATAGAGTTTAGGACTGGTTTTAACAAAAATCTTCGTGAAGACCTTCATTGCTTTTATTGATGAAATTGCATATGCACAAATTCAAGTCACTCACCATCATACCTGAACGGCCGTAATCACTTGAGACGGATTGGTAGTTTCTTCCAACCCATCACGACATTTTCCAACAATCAGCAGCTTACGCTCCAGCTGTAGAGTACTAGAAAAATATCCACGAGAAGGCACAGACCTCTCCATTGCAAGTGGTTTGGCGCTGATATTCCCCTTCCCAATCAACATGCTACCTAACCCAGCATGCTTGAGATTAATATTTTATCTGAACTGATTTGAAATATAAATTATTTGTGACACAATGACTACCTGAACTAAACTAAAACTATGCATGAAAAACTGAGCTGGAGGGGAGAAGACTTAAATTCTCAATGTCTACAGTTTTATGACACAGTAATACAAAGATGAATCCTCTGGTTAATCAAGCACTGGAATTGCATAAAGAATGCGCTTCGGCACTACCAAAGCTAATGAAGCAGAATTTTCCCAGCCTGACAAAATTTCAGTATTTTCCACCCATTTGGAGAAGTTTCTAAAGCAGAACAAAATTCAGAAAAGAAAGAGGGAAAAGTACTTATGTATTTGCGGACCCTTGTAGTCAATTTGGGAGAACCGCACTGCAACGAGAATCGTAGAAGTTGAACGACAAGATAAAATGCCAGGAGCCACAACCACAGCCATATCTGCAACTGGAAATCCCCACAGATCAACAGGAGCCAAAACGGCGGCGTAGTATACCTATTTACATTCTTACGCTTCTGTCTACTGTCCGGTAACAGGACGACGTCGTGGCAGCACTGGCAGGTATTAGAGGTTTGAAAATTGCGGGAGGAGTAAAAGTAGAATATTTAATGATGGACAGAGTGTTGAACAACGTGTTAAAGTCACACTTCTATTAGAGGATATAAAGCACAAGCCCTCTCCCATATTTAGTAACTACTGAACTAATTGAGCTATCAAGGTTTCTTGTCATTTCCATTCTTAAAAAATATTTAAGAAAAATTCAAAATGGTTTTGAACTATCACCACTTATCAAATTATGGTCTGAACTATCATGATTGCAAAAAAAAACGTGCAATGAAAAAACTTATTGGACTGATTCGGTGGTAATACAGGTTAGGAGACAGAATAGTATTTACATATAATTGCGAGTAGCTAGCTGTAATATTAAGGTTGTTATTTGCAATAGATAAAACTGTAGGGACTTGATTCGTCAAGCTCCTACATGGCAACAGGATTATCTCTGTGCTCATACATCTAAATCAACCCCATATCCACTGTCTCGTTTTCTTACATTTGATCGATGTTCTTCTGAACGTAAAGGCTTTGCTTCTCAGCTTTCCGCTCTTCCTGAGCCTCGGACATATGCTCAAGCCACTAAGGATCCGAAATGGCGTGAGGCTATGCAAGCTGAGATAGGTGCTTTAGAGCAAAACCACACCTGGCTCGTCACTGGCATTCCTTCAGATAAACATCCCGTTGGTTGTAAATGGATTTACAAAATCAAGTATCATTCCAATGGCACCATTGAAAGATACAAGGCTCGTCTAGTTGCTAAGGGTTTTACTCAGACCGAAGGTGAAGATTATAATGAAACGTGTGCCCCAGTCGTCTAACTCACTACAGTTCGTATTTTACTTGCTGTTGCTACTGCCAAGAAATGGCCGTTATATCAGCTCGACGTCAATAATGCTTTCCTCCACGGTGACTTAGATGAGCATGTTTATATGAAACTACCTCTTGGGTTTTATGACAGTGAAAGAGCACAAGGGAAAGGTGTTCGATTATTGAAAAGCTTGTACGGCCTCAAGCAAGCATCTCGTCAGTGGTTTCAAAAATTCAGTGATGCTCTTACTGCTTATGGCTTTCTGCAGAGTTCAAACGATTACTCTATGTTACTCTTTCCAAGGATGATAATTTCATTATCATATTGGTCTATGTAGATGATGTTGTCATCACGGGTACTTCTCCGGACATGATCATGGCCATTAAAGCCTATTTGCATGCAACTTTCAAGATCAAAGATCTAGGCTACTTGAAATATTTTCTCGGGCTGGAAGTGGCACGCTCTGTTGATGGACTCTTTGTTAATCAACGTAAATATGCTCTTGATTTATTATCCGACTCAGGTATGCTCGGTTGTAAGCTAGTTCAAGTTCCTCTGGACACTAAACACAAGCTGGCGTTATCTATTGCACCGGCTCTTCCTGATCCTAGAGTTTATCGGAGACTTATTGGTCGCCTCGTCTACTTGACAATTACTCGCCCTGACCTTGCGTATGCAGTCCATGTGTTGAGCCAATTTCTTCAGGCTCCCACCACTGATCACCTTGCTGCTACGCATCATGTCTTACGCTACATAAACAGTGCTCCTGGTGCTGGTCTTCTTTATTTACAGGAAACTACCCTTACTCTCTCAGCTTATTGTGACGCAGATTGGGCCGCGTGTCCTGTTTCTCGTCGTTCCGTTATTGGTTACTGTGTACTTCTAGGGAATTCTCTTATTTCATGGAAGACGAAAAAGCAGCCTACCGTCAGCCGTTCCTCAGCCGAATCGGAATACAGGGTGATGGCTCACGTTTGTTCAGAATTGATTTGGGTCCATAAACTTCTACAGGACATAGGTGTTTCTATTTCGTTTTCGATTCCCCTACACTGTGAATCAGGCGGCAATTCATATCGCCAGGAATCCCGTTTTTCATGAGCGTACAAAGCATGTAGAATTGGATTGCCACTTCGTTCGACAGTTTTTTACATCCAATTTTGTTCATCCGCAATTCACACCCAGCTCATCCCAACTAGCTGATATGTTCACTAAACCTTTACCGGCTCATTTGTTGCGTAATCTTTCCTCCAAGCTTCACGTTTCGAATTATCTTCACGAATCGCTTGCGGGGGGGTAATACAGGTTAGGGGACAGAATAGTATTTACATATAATTGCGGGTAGCTAGCTGTAATATTAAGGGTTGTTATTTGTAATAGATAAAACTGTAGGGACTTGTTCTGTAAAGCTGTACAAGCAGTTGAAACTACTTAACAAAACCTTGAAGAGACGTTTTCATCTCAGAGGTGAAGAAAATAAATTCGGGGTTGATTTCTCCTCTCTGTTTCAATTTTCTGGCGAACTTCACTACTGCAGGCATTCTTATCGTCTCAATTTCACAGGTGGTGCTTAAGATCAATTTGTTTGATTTCTTAAATATAATTGATCTTATTAAATTTATTAATAATTATGGATGATTGAGTATGAAAAGACATCATTTTATTTATGTGTACAAAGCAATATTATTTATATTGAAAACCAAAAGACGTAATTTTTGCACACGAATCTAAATCTTGTAATAATATTAGTTTAGGAGTGTAATGACAAATTTTATTTTAGAAAATCAGTCCAATTTTTTTTTCATCGCACTCTTTTTGGCAATCATATAGTTCAGGCCACAATTGGATAAATGATGTTAATATATGATCTCTTTTGAGTTTTTCTCAAATATTTAACATATAAAATAGAGGACCCATAATAAACACACGCCTAGCGCCCACTAAATTTCAGGAACGGGCCTCGTTAAAAAATGTGCTAATGATACACTTTTGTTAGAGGATATAAAGCAGAAGATCGAACATTACGATGTTGATTATACTCCAAGTCGGAGACAGGCTACTCTAAGAAGAAGAAATTTTACTAATCTTCATTGTCCACATGAAATGGATAATGATGATGAAAGGAAAATCTTAACGCACCTTTTTATGGTTTCATTTAATCTCAAGCTTAAATTGCTTCGAAGAATCAAGGTTCCCCCTTCTTGCTACACATTTATTGTTGATTTGATTTTATGTGTTTTAAATATGTCTAGTTAGAAGACTCAGATAAATGACTATTAAGCTCAGTCTTAAGGAATATGAGATAAATAGTTTAAATATGCTATTATGATTATCGAATTCAAGAGTGAATTATACCATTACATCAATCATACTTGATCAAGCGTTGTGATTTTTTATTATGTCTTTTCTCAGGACCAGCTAAAGCCCTATGCAACTGAATCAGCTGCACATGGCCCCAATTAGAGAGAGTCCCCCACAATCTTAAACTAAACCCATAACAGTAATTAGATCAGTAGCCTGCAGCTACAACAGTAGAGGGCAACTCATCAATTACTGAAACATTTAAGCCGGGACCGAGAGATGAATCTCTCTATCAACCTTATCTCTTTATTAGACTGAGAGATATTATTCTCCATCAATCACCAGAGACGTGGGTTGTGAAACCACACACTTTGAATGATAATGGTGGAGCCACAATCTACATAAGTAAATACCTCCTCTATTAAAACTTTTGCATAGTAATATGTGGGACAAAAGTGAATTTGATATGACGTGAATTTGAAGTTTAACACAAAGTACAATGGATGTACAGTAGCGTCTAGTGTCATTCAAAGGTTGTGGAAAGTTGTTGAAGGTTTTACAAAAGAAGATATGGCTCGACTTCTACAAGTTGTCAATCGAACATCAAAGGTGAATTTTATATCTTGCTTTTTAAAAAACTTGGTAGAAAATAGAACTCTGTGCAACTGTACGTGGTCCAGCTGTTGTGAGTTTGGATGGGTACACGTATACAAATTATACCAGGTGGTTCCGAATGTGCATATATTTTATGAACGGCTGTTGTTGTCTAACAATCTCAAGATCCTGGATTCAAGCCCTGTAGGTACCACATTTATGCTTAGATACGCCGGAGGTGCGCGTGAGCTGACCCGCAGTGAGTATGAGCGTCACTATTAAGGTGGAGGAAGTGTGCGGCCCCTGACCATCGCAAAAAAAATAAAAAATGAAATTCTGCTGAAGAGATTTCTTAAACCGTGTTATGTGAGATTCAATTCTTCATCCTTCACAATGGTTCCATTATTATGTTACATTACGACATCACAGGTTCCCTTGTAGGGATTCAGAGCACTACAAGGCATCTCTGGACTTCAAAAATTCCAAATTCACAAAGCGTATGAAGCGACTTCCCTCAGCTCATACATGGTAACTTGTTATTTTTGCTCTTTATTTGCTAGAACCAAGAATGTCAGGACTGTTAGAGGGTAATTTAAAGTATACATTATTCGTCTGCAGAGATGGTTCTTAGAGTAGAGTTGTAGGCAATTTAAAGTATTGCAATTTTGATTTCCCTATTTTTTTTCTTATACATACTTTTTGTTGTTCATCAAAATGTACATATAATCTTGTGTTAGCTGAGGCCCCCAAATTTACTTTTGCTCAGGACCCCCGTCTTGTCCAAGACGGGCCCTACTTTTCCTAGTTAGAATTACTTAAAAAGTAAGCACAGCATTTACTTTTGATTATATTTTGAATCATGTGACTTGTTGAATTATGTCTTGCATTATTACTATAGAAGTCTTAAATTTTTAAAATTTTGTTTAATTAGGGTGCCTAGTTATTTGGCAATCCTAGCTTTAATAGAATTAGAAGTTCTAATTATTTTAGAGTTTATTCATATATATAAAACCCAGTTATACATAAAGTTTTGTGTTACAGTAGAAAGTCAGAAGTTCTCTTATATTGTCTTACGAAAAATAGTAAGATTTTTGCCTTTCACCCGTGGACATAGATAATGATTGAATCACGTAATTCTTGTGTATTTTTCATTTTCATTATTTATTCTTGTCAATATTCAGTTGGGCTACTTTAACAAACTAGCTAGTATCAGAGCTTAGAGTTTCACTTTATTGTTGTTAGGCAATGTACCTTTTGATGTCAAGAGCAACTTTATGAATTACAGAATAAAGATGAAAGTTTTTTTACAGTCTGAGGAAACTATCAGAACTTTGGGTATTCTAAAAATATGATTTTTGTAGATATTAAGGAGATTGAAGAACGAGTGATTGGAACACTCCAATTACTCGTGAAGGATGAAGTTCTAGGCCAAGTCTCAGATAAGGAGAACAACTAAAGAGGTGTAAGATAAACTGATGTCTTGTACAACAAGAAGATGTGAACTAGACTGTTCTACTTGAAAACTCAATGTTGTAATTTCAGTGTTAAAGAAGATAGTTCTTTACAAGCTCATACAAATGGGTTTAATAAAATCATTCATGACTTGAAAGGTATGAATGGGGAGTTTAAGTATGAAGATGTGGTAATCATATTATTATGCTCTCTAACTAAATTTATGCGCAATTTTATAAACTCTAAGTTATATAGTTGAGATAGAGTAGAATAGAAGAAGGTGAAATCAACACTTTTATTTGAGGAGATGCGAGAAAAATTGACAGAGAAAATTCTGATGAATGTGCAAAGAGTCTTGTTGTTCGAGGAAGATCTTCTCAAAAGAGTATTAATAAATAATGAGAAAAATCCATGAGATAGTCATAGTCCAGTCCTGGGAAGTAAGACAGAAAAGTTAAGTGTTTTTATTATCATCATACGAGTCACTACTAGTTTAGTTATCCTGCGCTCAGGATGAAACGAAATAACAAGAAAATTTTGAGAGTTTTGCTAGTTAGTAGAGGACAAATATGAGGAACTAGAGAACATCCTTTATATTTCTAATATATAATCATTTAGGTTCAGAATGAATTCTTGAAAGTGCATGTACCTTTCATATAACTCCATTCAGAGATTGATTCAAGACATATAAGGAGAAGAATAGTGCTATATTAGTAGGAAATAATACAAAGTGTAGAATTTGTGAGATTGATAATTTTAAGATTAAATCTCATGATGGTGTAGTCATAACTCTTACAGACGAATGCCATATTCTTGAATTGAAGAAAAATTAGATTTCTCTAAATATGTCGTATCACGTCAACTATGAATTCTCTGGTTTAGTGGAGATTTACAGGTCAAGAAGGGCTTGATGGTAGTGATGGAAAGAAATCTTAGTAAAGGCTTATATGTGCTTCCTGAAAGTACATTTGCTGCTTCAGTTGATGTATTAACAGATTCTAAGATGGATAATACTAAATTGTTTCATATGCGGCTTGGTCATATGAGCGAGAGATGAATGAATTTATAGAACGAACATGATTTGTTCTTTGGCGAGAAGACATATTTACTGGACTTTTACAAGCATTTTGCTCTAGAAAAGTAACACAAAGTCAAGTTCAACACTGGTATCCACAATACAAAGGGTACTGTGTATTATATTCATTCTGATTTATGGGGTCTCTCTTCAATTACTTCCCTTTGTTGTGCACGATATCTTTTGATATTCATTGATGACTTTCCAAAAAAAACTTCAGTGTTCTCTTAGCCAAGAAGAGCGATGTTTTTCTGAATTCAAGAGATGAAAGACATTAATAGAGAATGAGACACGGAAGAAGATTAAGTTTCTTAGAATAGTAATGGCTTAGGTTTCAACGGCTGTTTTATCACTACTTTCTTGAATTCGTGAAAGAAAATTTCAAAAGAAATTCAGTTTCAAGAGGAGAGAGGAAATCTGATTGTCAAAAAACAAGAGAGGCCCTCATTAAAAAGTGTAATTCCAAGTCCTAACACGCGTATAATTAGCTAGGATTTCTCACTTAGAAAGTGTTTCGATCAATTTTAATGATAATTTGGGTCGATCAATTTGAGAATATATGTAGAAATCAGAATTTTGTAGATTGAAAATTGGGAACACAAAGTTGAATTGAATTAAGAAACCAATTTGCACTCGAACTTTGTTGAATTTGCAGGGAGAAATATAGTTTGAATTATACTTTGACTTCTAAAGCGTACTTTTAAATCTAACTTTAATCTAGTTGTGTAAGTTCAATAAGTAATTTATTAAATTAGTCTAAATTTTTTATTTTCCACTTTCGTAAAAATTAAAATAATTCAAACCACAAATAAAAATATGATGATAGTTTGAACCTCTTTTAAAATTCTCTGTTTGTAATTTTGGTTGAACGTTGTTGCATAACTAAATAATCGTATTACTAAATAATATCTACAATCGACATGACAGACCATTTACAAATCTCTCCCAAAACAATTTCCATTTGGATATTTGAGAGGTGAGCCGGTAGAAATGTTGCGAGAATGGTTTAATTATTCTTTGTCGGCACGCAATAACCACAACAAAACACAGCGTTTGTATATTAAAAAAAAAAGGAACAAATTTAAAAAAATCTTGAACAATTATGTTTATTCAATTGCGATCTGAACTATCACTAATTGTAAAAAGAGTGTGATAAAAAAAAAAGATTGATGTTGGATGATGTTTAAGAACACTTTGTTTGATTTCTTAAATATATTTGATCTTCTTAAATTTGTTGAAAATTACTGATGATTGAGTATGAAAAAATGTCTTTTTCTTTATGTGCGCAAAATGATTTATTTATTGTCATAAAACCCAAAGAGATCCTGAACTACCACGATTTCTAAAAAGGATGGAATGAAAAAAAAATTGACTGATTTCTAAAATAAAATTTATCATTACATTTCTAAACTAATATTATTATAAGACTTAGATTTGTATGCGAAAATTATGTTATTTGATTATTTAAATAAATATATTATTTTGCGCACATAAAGAAAAAGACGTATTTTCATACTCAATCATCTATAATTCTCAACAAATTTAATAATATCAATTTTATTTAAGAAATCAAATAAAATGGAGTTAAGCATCATCCAAAATCAGTCTAATTTTTTTCCATCACACCCTTTTTGAAAATCGTGGTAATTCGGACTGCAATTGGGTAAACAGTGATAGTTCAGGGCCCCTTTTGAGTTTTTTCCCATATTTATTTTAATAACTAAATAACGTAATTTTCGCACATAAATATAACTCTTATAATAATATTAGTTTAGCAATGTAATGATAAATTTTATTTTATAAAATAAGTCTAATTTTTTTCATCGCACTTTTTTTTAAAATAATAATAATTAAGATCACAATTAGATAAGTGTGATACTTCAATACCTATTTTAAATTTTATCAAAAAAACAGTAGTCAGAAGCGGGCCCCTAGTCACATGCTTGCCTTCCACTACATACAAATAAACACACGCACAATTCTAAATTCTAAGGCTGTGTTTGATTTGAAAAAAGTTAGAAGAAAATGAAAATATGAGATAAAATGAATATTTTTTAAAATTTATTTTATTTTTATTTTGTTTGGGATGGAGTAGAAAACTTTATAGAAAGTATTAAAACATTTTTTAAATTAAACAAATTTTCCTTCAAATTTTTCTTCTAATTTTTCATTTAATTTTCCATACTCAATTTTCTCTAAACCAAATAAAATTTTTTTCACATTTTCTATCAAATTTCTTTTCCCTCAAAATTTGCCTAAAAACACAGACTAACAAACACGATTAGATAAAGTATTACTTTTGGCTCTCATGAATTTTTCGAAGTCAAACACGACATTCTCCATGCCTCAGTCCTCATCCTTCAGCCTGGCCGTCGGCAGCGCCTCAACAATCGGATTGGGGTTAAGAAGTAGCCGCCCCGGGGTGCGTCTATACGGAAGGCGCAGAGTTCCGTGCGTACGCTTGGGAGATCCGAGCAGGCAGCGCAAGGTTACAAAGTTTGTCAAGGCGTTGAAGATAAGATGGCTGAGATTGAAGCAAGCATTAAGAGTGAAGAAACTGTGCCAGTACTACAAGAAGCTGATGAGGGAGACAGCGACGGTTCCATTAGACGGACAGCGGAAACAGCGGCTTATTAAGGCCCAGGTCAAAGCGTTCATATTTTAATATAAAAATAATATAATTTTAATTTTCGTATATCAATTACACTTAAAGATATTATATTTCATATTTTTGTACCTGATCTGCTTGAAAAAAAATTTATATCCCCAACTAAGTTTAAAAAATTATATTTTTTACCTGTACCTCATAGAATTTGAAAAAAAAAATTTGTGTTCCCAAAATAAAATTTCTAGTACCACGAAGCTGGTTGATTCAGAGCCGGTGCTGAGGCTAATTTCCAGAGGCGTCTGGCTGCAGAGGCTTCTTTTGCCGTTCCGGGGATGGGGCTTTCCCTCTCTAACTATCCCCTCGCTACATGTACGTGCAGATCCTGAATTATAGGGAGGGGCTTCCAAATGCAAATAATCAAGGTTTGGTTGCTAGCTAGCTCAACAAAATTAGATACTGTGTCATTTTCAGCTATGCTATATTTTTTATTTATAAGTCGTCGACTATTTTGGTTTGGTATTACGGCTCATAATATTCCCATGGCAATGCCAATGGTCAACCCAGTGTTTTACAGAATAACAAAATTTATAATGAAAGTACAATCAACTTATTTATATATTTTGATACTGTGTCGGGTTGCCGCCACTAAAGGTGTAAATTCAGTTAATATCTGACCGAATTGCTTATTCGGTTAACTGAACTATTAACCAACCAAAAAATTTCTTAACCGTTAACCGAATTGAATTTTCGGTTGACCGAGTGTTTGGTTAACCAAAAATTCGATTAATTTAACCGATTAACCAAAAACTCGGTTAATTTAGTTAAATTAATCGTGATTTTAACTGAATTTTGGTTAAATGGTTAATTTAACTAAATTAACCGAATTTTCAATTCAGAAAAAAAAATTACTCTGCAGCTGCTGATAATTTTTACATCCAAAATAAGTTTACAACCATGATGATTTAAGCATCACCATGATGATTTAAGCATCAAAATAAAATTAGACAACTAGTATTGATACTCAAAATGATGGATGTCCGTCTGTCACTGCTTGGAATCATCTTGAGGAATCAACAGGGTATACTCCGCAAATATGACTTTATTACGTAGGATTCCAAAAAATAACCTGTGAGCAACACAACAAGTCAACAAGATGCTAAGTAGCATACAATACCCAGCACATATCTTTCATTAGATAAGAATCCAAACTAAAGAGCGTTCCAACCTGGTGAATTCAATCTGCTATACAAGGTCTCTAATATGGGGTCTGCTATACAATCTGCTCGCATCAGCTTTATCTTTGGGGCTGTCTGACTTAACTGGTGAATTCACAAGAGACTTAACTGGAAGAAAGACAGGCGGAGCATTGTGGCACTTCTCAACGTGAGGCTGAATGTGGGGATGCCTCAACAGTTCGGCAGCCTGCTTGTCAACGAAAAGAACACGGAATCATTGATATGTTTTATAAGAGAGCAAGCAAAACAAAGGGAGAGTCCACTTGAACTCATTGTTGGCCTGTGTTCTGGGTGCTTTCGTAGCATGGTTTTGATCAACTGTTTGCTGCACTTGGAGAAGCAAATATGTTAAGTACTTAGTGCAGATGGGGTATGTGAAAAGTTGTTCAGGAAACACCCTGACAACTTAAAGCTAAAATGGTACTCAGCTTACGGTGTGGGGAATATAAGGGTGGAAGGGGAGAAACAAGCAACGGTTAATCTTGTTGATTAATCCAGACATATCCTGTTCATTTCCAAGTCCAAAAGATTTCATAGTTTGGAGAGTCATAAGCATAAGTAAAACGAAGAGATAAATGTGCAATTACAAGCAATGCTTACAGGGGCTCTAAATGCGGGCTGATGTGCAGCAATTTCATACATCCAACAGCCTGATAAAGTAGCATGGACTTATGAGTGATCATCGAACAAGAAATTTCTCAGGCATCGACAAAAAAATGGACTTAGATGACTTACCAAGAGACCATATATCAGAGTTGTAACCATATGAAATATCAGCAAGGAGCTCTGGACACATGTAATTAGGAGTGCCGACAAGGCGACCACCTTCATAAACACAGTACCAGACAAAAATATTATCAAAGCGACTACAACAGAAATTTAACAAATTCAACATGCATTTTGCAAAAATAACGAACAAAGTGTGAATAACCATCTAAGCGGTTTAAATGAAGGCAAAAAAAATTCAATTTTTTCTTATTTGTGGATAACTGTTAGAGAGAAGTCAAACAAAATAAGTAAAAAAGACTCTTACCGAAGATGCAAGAGCTTCTGAATTGAGGAGTTTCGCAAGTCCAAAGTCACCTGTTTAAGACATGTGAGTTCAAGAGAGCGTTGGAGGGATCAAGTTAACTTGCAATAAACTACCTCTCTAGCAGAATCTTACCTACTTGAATATTGTTGTCTTTTCAGGAACAAGGACTCCTTTACTCTTCTTTATAAATTCAGCCCTTTCGGTTCCAAGAAGAACAATATATATCAGTAATTAACTCAGGCATAAGATTGTCAGAACGCGCAGCCGCAGCCGCAATCAAACGACACCAAACTAAAACTTAGTGAGTTGAGTCACTTACCACGGGCGAGGCTATGGACGAGGCGAGGCTGGGCGAGGCGAGGCTGGGCGAGGCGAGGGGAGGAGAGGCGCGAGAGGCGAGGCGAGGCGACAGGGGCGACTGCTCGATGCGTCGGGAGGCGAGGCGACAACAAGCGACAGGGCGACGATTGCGCCATTGACAGCGCTGGGGCGACGCGGCTCGTCCGCTGCGGCGACGGGGCTGAGACGACGGGCGGAGACGGCTTGTAGTTTTCGTTGTCGCTTGTCGGCTCTCGGCTGAAGGAAATTGCCCAGTTGCCCTAGATTAACCGAAATTGAAAATAAATTCTGTTAACCGAATCGAATTTATTCGTTAATTTTCATTCGGTTAATGGTATAGTGAAAACCTCTAACCACCACATGTTACGAAATTAAACTATAATCTCATTCAATGTTCTAAAAAATTAAACTTTATTATTTCCCCTGTTTTCTTATTGCAGCAGGAAAATAATTATTAATGAACATTCAGATTTTTAGATAGAAGAATATATCAATTAGCACTGCAAGTTGATTGTTGTTGGATGATCTAATGCCATACATCATCATCTTTGAATTATTAATAAGAGGGCAAACTTTTTTTTTTTTTTTTTTTTAGCACTTAATAATGATGTGTTAAACGAAGTATGCAACAATAATATGTTTATTCCACAAACAATTGACAAACTAGGCTTTCCCGATTAAAAAACATATCAGTAAACAGAGCATGCAAATTAAGGCTCATAGACATTTCTATAAATAAGGCAGCGTTTTCCTGGTCAAATAATCAGCAAGGTGGTAGTAGAATTTATAAGAAATTGGATAGAATCTTTATCAATTCAGAAGCCATTACTAAAGCCCTGATATATGTGTCAATTACCTTCCAAGATGCTTCTCAGATCATATGCCTATGTTGATTGCCATTCAGAAAAATGACCCTATTCCCGCCAGTTTCAAATTTCAGAGGTTGTGATGTGATCATAATATCTTTATTAGTTTTGTGGATGATAAACGAAAGATCGTGAAGCATGAAAATGGCCTCGTTAATCTGCAGTTGAAACTTACTTTTCTGAGGAAACAACTTACAATGTGGAACAAAACTATTTTTGGTAATGTGATTGAGGATGCTCACTTTAATATTCAATCTTTGGAGGATGACTTGGTCAGAAGTTGGTGCCAAGATTCCTTTGATATACTTATGGTGGAGAAGAGGAATCCTCAGATTCTGCAAGAAAGAAAATACAAAATGTTGGAAGATAAAGCAATGGTTCATATCCTAGCTCCAGTTCCGGGTAGCAACAACCTCCAATTAGCTACCTGTGGTCCCTCTCCTAATCATTTTCTCCCTGAGTCTCCTACTATAAGCCTTATAAAATCTGCTGATAGCCACATTAGACAGTCAGACATCATTCCTGTTAGAAATCCTACCTCTGAGTACTCTTCAGGGCAGACCAAATCTTCACCCACTTGCTCCCCTGAGTTTGTTCCTGAAACGCAGCCTTTAGCCATGGTGCTTGCTGTACCCAGCACTCCCAGCTCTACTTCTATTGAGGGGGATGGATTCATCACTGTTTCAAGGAAAAAGGGAAGGCCAAAAGGCTCCAAGGTAGGTCCTATACCGTCTCAGCGTGCTATGGTTTTGAGAAGCGACACTGGCTCTGTTCCACCAAAATCCCTCACTCAATGATTAATATTGCATCCTGGAACATAAGGGGTCTTAATCATAGTTATCAGAACCGGACCGGACCGGCCGGTTCGACCGGGAACCGGACCTGGTACCGGTCCGATTCGAAATTAATACCGAGGTGCACAGTAAACCGGAAAAAACCGGCCGGTTTTTTACAAGATCGGTGAACCGGACCGGTCCGGTTGAACCGGTTTAGTGTAATTGATGGTTTAATTAAGGTTTAATTGCATATCATTAATAGTCAAAAATTTATTTTATTAAAATGCTTGAGCTGGGATTCGAACCCAGCCCTTTGGGCTTCCATGCGAAA
>NQLW01000481.1:58324-130213 GCA_002312845.1 Kalanchoe fedtschenkoi
TCTCTTATGATACCTCCTCCTTTAGCCTGTGTTGTAGCCAGAAAACCATGTATGTTAAGAATCATGTTCCCATTCTGAGGAGACCATTTGATCCATTTTCCATTGCTACGTTTAGTTGGAGTTACTGGAATTTTGAGACAATGCAGACTTAGTTGTTCATTCCATGAAGCAGTTGTCTTCGGTTGAATACTATTTGAGAGATGTTGCAGGTTGTGAAGATCTTCAGAAGGATGTTGTCTTGCTGAATCGGTCCCTCAAATATTTGATTGTTTCGCCATTTCCAAATTTCCCAGATTGTAAGTGTAAAGACTAGAATTTTTAAGCAACCAAACTGAGATTTCAAAGAGGTATTTTTAATCCATACCTGGGCTAGATGATTAAAGGATGTGTAGTGCAGTTGGATATTGAATATTCTGTTCAGGAAGTTCCAGCATTTTCCTGCTATATCACTTGTTATGAACAGATGATCCAGATCTTCCTGTTTTGCATTTTTGCAGCAAACACATTTTGAGGCTAATTGAATATTAACTCTCTGAATAGCTCTATCAACTGGCACCGCCTTATGAAGACATTTCCATATGAAGCAACTGCATTTTGATGGGATCCATTGCTGCCAGAACTTGTTCCACCAACTAAGAGTTCCTGTGGTTCTGTCTTGAATACTTCTGAAGTTTGCAGTGTTAAAGCTGCCATCCGAAGAAGGTTTCCAGATTAGGATGTCCTCTGATTCTGTAATAGAAATGTTCTTAGCATACTCCTGAAGATCTGTATGCAGGTTGTGAATGTAATCTTGTTTTCTCCTTTCATCATTCCAAATGTCCTTAAATAGATCATTTGTGTTGTCACTGCTGCTAATGTCAATATTATCTTGGGGCCACCATTTTTGTGTTGCTACCTTGATATTTCCTCTCCCTATCTTCCAAAAGCTATTCTCTTTAACAATTTCAATGATGGGAACTAATTCTTTCCATAAGGGAGAATCAGTCATATGAGTCGATTGAGGTCCATATTTCTGGTTCATAAATCTAGCCCATATAGATTTTCCTAGTAGAAAACTCCAAGCTAGCTTACCTTTTAAAGAAAAACTGCACTGAAGGATATCCTTGACACCCAATCCTCCTTCTGTAATAGGCTTAGTAATACAATTCCAATTGACCCAATGAAATCTTTTCTGGTCTCCATTGTCCCATAGATAATTCCTAATCCTCCTTCTGTATCTTGCTATTATCAACAATACCTCTCCACAACCCATGACTCAGATTCAAGATGAAATATTCCATCTGTTTTTGTGGGGAATGAGCTGATTAACTTAGATGAGGTTCAAACCCAAAAGGTACTTTTATCGACAACAAGATACTGAATTCTTGCAAAGTAATTATCAACGGATTTGTGGGGGATTGTTACAAATAATTCATAAGCTAATTATGTATTATGTATTTAGTAACAATTATACAAATATGATTATGATTATCTTTGGAAAAATGAATTCTTTTATTCTTAAATCCATTGATAATAGTTGGATTTTTTTAAATATCCAATGATAATTGTATTTGGAAGAGATCAAAAGCTTTCATGGAAAAAGCTACCTAATGGGAAAATGTGGAGGAAGTGTGGAATGACTCAAAAATACTCATGGGAAAAGTAGACAAATGGGAAAGTGTGGAGGAAGTCTTGGAGTTTCATGCATTTCTGGGGAGTAGCGCCCTCGGATGAAGAGAAGAGGGAGATGGTTATGCTACCCACTCCTTGTCTCTTTGGAATCACTTCATCCTCCTCTAGTATAAATAGAGGAGCATCCCATACTTCATTCCTCTCCTCAGCAGCAAGAACATCTTCTCTACACACTTCTCACTATCTCTCTTGTACTCTCTTCCACAAAGCACACTTAGGCCTTGTTTTGTTGCACTTAATAGGCCCTATTAAGAGGTGGTCTCTTAATACATTAAGCATTAAGTGAACCAACCTTTTGTTTTTTTATGCTGAATTATTTTTCATAAAGTCTGATTCATTCCTACTTAATTCTACCTCTTATTCGGTCAGAGGCGCCAACAATAAAAAAACAATATATCGTCCAAATACTATCCAGATTCCACCGTCTTCAGGCGTCGTCGAAGTCCAGCTTCCACCGTCGAATTCCAGCTTCCACCGTCGAAACCCTGGAGCAGCTTCCACCATCTACAAATCTAATCTCACTTCGTCGAAACCCTAGAGAAGCTTCTACCATCTCCAATTCTAATCTCACCTTCCAGCAGAAAGGTTGGGTTCGACCATCTACAAATCAGTAAATTGAATCTTCAACTTTCGAGCATATCGAACTCGGCTTCGACCTTCTCCAAATCAGCTTCGACCATCGAAAGTTCGACTGCCTGCAGTTAAGGTTAGATTCAGATTTGCTTGGCTGACCTTTTCAATTTGATTGCAAATCCTCAGCACAATGGGATTGCTTGGCTGCATTTATCCATGTCACGCTATGTCACGCCATCATTTGAGTCGGCTTGTGAAAGCTTTGAATTCGGTTGACTTGTGTTTTGGCTTTCACTGCCTTACATGATGTGCTACATGGCACATGATATACAGGAGGCATTTACAAATCTAATGTGTGAGACTTTTTATGCTGATGTTTTCATTACTTGCATGCCTGCTAAGGTGCCAGATGTTGTGTATCTTAGGATCTGATACATACTGCTCCTGAGATTACATATAGGGGGTGATTCTGGATTTGATGTCAAACATTACTACGGTAAGGGTCTAGTTTGCTTTATACATACTGCTCTATTTATGCTTATATTAATTAACTTTTTTGTTTCAATTTATACTTGAAAATAGGTTACTATTATGGATGTCGAGGAGGAATTTGTATGTTTGATGGTTATATGTCCAGTTTGTCAGGACATTCTTACACTTTGGAGCTCTTGAACGGCTCCGATAGACAATGCATTGTTTTAATGCGAATGTCAAAGGAAGCATTCGTGCGCATTTGCCGTCACTTTCGACTGAGAGGATGGCTCCATGATAGTCGTTATGTTACTGTGGAAGAAAAAATGGCAATGTTTCTTAACATTATTGGCCAAAATGAACGTTATGCAGTGATTAAGCGAAGATTTCAACATTCATTATACACAATCCATATTTATTTTCATGGAGTTTTAGATGCTATGATGGAATTCTCGAAAGAAGTTATAATTCCGACAACCTTTAGTCCAAATCCGAATGTTCCAGGTTATCATAAGAGGTTACGACTTATTTTCAAGGTAAATGATGATTTTATTTCTGGGTTATTACGAATAATCATAAATTATATTCTAACACTCCTAGTATCATGTCGTAGGGTGTGGTTGGTGCATTAGATGGAACCTTAATTCATGCAATTGTACCAAGTGATAAACAAGCTATCTATAGAGGAAGAGGAAGAGGAGAAGCTATCAAAATGTATAAGGCTTGTGTGATTTTAATATGATTTTTACGCATGTTTGGGCTGGTTGGGAAGGTATAGCACATGACTCTAGAGTTCTGCATACAGTTGCGGGAGATCCTGAGAATAATTTTCGTTACCACCTCAAGGTAAATACATGTAATTATTTAAATTCATATGCATGGAAATTTTTATCTGATGCGTTTATATTTTTTGTAATAGATAAGTACTATTTATGTGATGCCGCATACACACATACCGGATGCTTTATGGCTCCATACCGTGGTGTGAAATATTGGTTGGGAGATTTTCGCCGTAGATGTGCCATTACGAAGGAGGAAAAATTCAACCATGCACATGCTCAACTTAGAAATGTAATCGAACCTGCCTATGGTGTTCTTAAAGCGCGATTTGCTATCTTGAAACGAATGACGCCATTTGACCTTAATACACAAAGAGATATTGTTATTGCGTGTTTTGCAATACACAACTACCTGAGAATGCAAAATATTAACGAGGAGTTATTTAACCAGTTTGAACAACCAGATATTATTATTGACGAGGAAGAAGAAGCGGAACAGGAACGTGATAACAGAGCACAAGGTCCTTATTGGAACACAGAAGATCAGCAATTTATGAACAACTTACGCGACGAGATTGCAAATACATTGTCTAGCAATTTACACTGATACAAGCTCATATTTTATTTTGTATATTTTTTATTCCACCATGCTTCACAATAATAAATATTTTGTTTAAACATTATTATAAATTTCAATTATATTTTCATATATGTTTAAAACTTATAAAATTTTAATTTATAAACAGCTTGTAAATCATTCAGCAATCAGCATTCAGATGTGGTCTGACCAGTGGTGTGACCATTCAGATTCTCAAACAGCATTCAACATTCAGCTCTTAATTTTACAGAACGACACCTTAGTTGCTTGTTACTTTCGGAAAAAGCTACCTGAAGGAGCTTTCGAGGAGGGTGCCCTACTTATGTGAGCTAGAGTCAGCAGAAATTGTCTTATCCTGGGAGGATATAAGCATTGACACGGGCACACTTATACATGGCTCATTTATTCATGGTGTAATCATTAGTATATTATTATGTACAACAAATATAGTTCAATTATCCTATAACCTGTGCTTTTCAACACAATCTACCCCCACAGGGGCCATCGCAGTTTCTTTCTCCCTCCACCAAGCCACCCCCACTCAAGTAAAACTACATCCTCTCATCACCAACATTATATTTTTGTACATATCATTGTTTTCAAAACTTAAATCGTCATGTTTGTTCAATGCTCAAGTGGTTGGTTGGCCACGAGTGAAGGCGCAGAGGCAGAACGTGATGAAGACACGCAAGAATTCTGCACCTGCTGTGATTGCTCCGGCTGAGGATCAAACTAGTTTTGGTGGCGCATTTGTCAAGGTCTCCATTGACGGTGCACCCTATCTGCGTAATGTGGACTTGAACATGTACAAGAGCTACCAAGACCTGCCACATGCGCTCCCCAAGCTCTTCACCTCCTTCACTAGATTGGAGGCGCTATGTGCATACATTTCCATGGTGTGATGGATATGTGTCATGAACATAGTGATGAACATAACTATTTTTTTGATGAATATATGTAACAAATTAGTGAACATAAATATTAAGTGGATGAATTTAGCTAATTCAATGAATATAAATTTATGAATTTATTATTTTAATTTTTCTGAATCTAAATAATATTTTCTGAATTTTTGTTTTTTACTATTCATATTGAGAGTGAATTTGGTCTATGTAGTAAAATACAACATAAAATCTAATGAACGTGGGAAACAAACTCATGAACATAACATAGGTATCAACTAATGAATATAGATATTAATATGATGAACATAACTATTTTAATGAATATAAAAATGTTAAATTTATGCATTTATTAATTTTATTTATTATTTGAATATTTCTTATCAAACTAATATTTTTTCATTTTTTTATAACTTTTGCTTTTTACTACTCACATAGGGTTGGGCTTATTGAATGAACAAAAATACAACATAAAATTTGATGAGCATGGGTAACAAAATGATTAACATAACATAATTAACAAACTAGTGAACCAGTTAGTAATATGATAAACATAACTATTTTTAATGAATAAAATCTAAATTATGAATTAGTTATTTTATTTATTATTTGAATTTTTCTAAACAAAACTTTATTATTTTGAAATTTTTGAAATTGTTTCTGAGCGTGATATGATAAGAGCATCCCGAATCAAAAATCCAAGCATCCACGAACTGAGTAGTTGAAACCGAAGGCATAGTAACAGTGCGTATTTTGGACCCTATATAGATGTCAATTAATGTTTTAGGGATCACTGCAGTCAAATAAATCGGTAAGTACCGAGTCGAATCAAAAGGAGCACAAGGCTTGCTAGGCGCTAGTAACTTAATTAATATCTATTCAATTCTAGATGAATTGATCGAAGTTATTGTAAACTAATTAGTTAATAACTAAAACTGAAAGCAATGGCACAAAGATAGAATCAAATAGAGAAGATAAGCATCCTAAGATTTACTTCACCCAGGTTGCATACAAAACTAATCATGTAATTAAAGCGCAAATTAATCATCGAAATCATGCAACTTCAATATACGGCTTATCACTCAATAATTCACTACGAGTTCAACTTCTGTGTGTCCTTACGCAGCAAATTATTGACTACAATTGATTTCATATTGTGGTGTTTTCCGATTCCGGTCTTCTTAGCTCACAAATACTAGTCAAAGGGTGATACACTAATATTTTCTAAATATGTAACAGGATAAATAAACTACTCAATATTCTTAGGTCAACTCTTGATTCCGGTCTTCGATTGACTAGGGTCATTGACTAAAACTAAGTATAATATTCAACCATCCCGATTCCGGTCTTCGTGGGATGGAATATTCTAGCCTAGAGGGTAGTAGATTTAATCCTAAACTAAGGTCTTGAAGCATGCATAGTTAAACTCTAAAACACTACGCATGACAATATAAAAGCGTCCATAAAATAATGAACGTACGTAATAACATTTAAAGAAGCACTAGCAACATGGATGAAAAATATTCTTATATGAAAAGCTGAATTTACACACAATTCAGAATCCTAGGACAGAGATGACTACTCACTAAGCATAACTGAAATAACAATCATAAAGTAATTATGAAAGTAAAACAAGAATGGTAAAGAAAGTTTAGTCTATTGAAACTCCAACTCTGAACGGAATTTGTCTCTCTAACAGGAAAATGTGTGTTAGGGTTTGAGGTCAGGTTTCTTATTTATAGCTAAGATGTCAACTTTTAATTGTTATATAATTTTAATAACTTTTGGAAGGAATATTATTGCCAAAAGAGATCCAGAACGTCAAAATCCAATTTACTCGTTTCTGTGCCCGGTACGTGTAAACTCGACCCGGGTCGAGTTTTTGCAAAGACAACTCGATCTGGGTCGCGCGCTGCCAAGGAAAACGATATGGATCTTTTTCCTAAAAAGGCAACTCGACATGGGTCGAGTTCTGGTTCTGCATATTTACAAATTAACCCCTGAAACTTCTTCTTTTGATAATTTGACACCTGAAAGTGGCTTTTTGTTCGATTTTAGTCCAGTTTGCACTATTTTCATCTTTTTCCTCTTTCGAATCTAGTATTCTTCATATTTTACCTATAAGGGAAAAATTAACTATAAATCACCAATGATAACTCGGAAACGAATCAAATATCTTAAGTATAAGTATCTAAAACAGGATAAATTATTACCCTATCAAAATACTCCACACTTAGAATTTGCTTGTCCTGAACAATATAACACAATAGTATGAAAGTACAATGAATGAAATGATATGAAATTGAGAATATTTGAGTTTGTTTGAGTTTCTAGAGCTTTATACTCAGCATTATGCTTGTAATAAGTCAAAACAAATCTGAGGCATTTTTAGCAAGTGTTATGTCTTATTTGGGGGCCTACTTACTGCTTTTTATGTCTTTGGGATGTTGGGGGTCTTTGAAAATTGAGTGTCTTGTGCTTAGGGGCCTCCCAAAGTTGGGGGCCCGCGGTCGATGCGATTGCACTGCCTATTGGCTGGTGTTGTATAGTCATCATGCATGTTAATACGTTGTCAAACTGCGTTGAACGTGTGCAATTTGTCTTAAGAAAAAATGCGGATGGTACCTGTGGTTCCGTAAAATACGGTAACACAGAAACGAAAAAAAAAATATTTTTGAAAGAAAAAAACGAAGAAGAAAAGTATATTCGAAAAAAATTCGAATAATTCTATAATCTCTCTTGAGATAGAGAATAAATATTGATTTATTAGTTTTACACACTCTCAACATTAATTGATAAGCTTCTCTTCTTGTGTGTTCTTAGCTCTTCCGTACGTCCAGGGTGAGGCTGTCTCTATCTATCTCACTTCCATTTTTCTTCTTTGTCTCGGGCTCCTCGTCCTCCTTTCTCCGCCCTCCTTTTCCTCGCGTTCCTTGTCTTCTTCTAACTCTTCAACACGCCAATGTTGTCCGTCCTTGTGGAACCCATCTGTGACGGAGTAAACAAACTCACCGATGATGTCATGATCCAACTCCGCCGCAGCCTCCAGAGTCCTGACCACACTCGCCATGTTGGGTCGAGACTTGGGGTGATGGCTCAAGCATTGGTAAGCCAGTGCAGCTATCTTCTTAGCCCCCCGGTAAGAGAACTTCCCATCAAGTCTGGGATCCACAATTGGATCAACCTTATGGGCGTCCTTCAGCATCGGCCTTGCCCACATCACAATATCCCTCTCTCTCGCACACACCGCTTTGTCCATGTTCTTCTTACCAGTTAGGAGCTCCAGTAGGACCACACCAAAGCTGTACACGTCGCACATCGTTGTCAAATGGCCTACACATAAAAAAAAAAAATGAAGAAGACTGCTCTCAGCCTCAGTAAACAAGCATCGATCTTCAATGATATTGCCTATTTGAGCGGCTAAAATGACATGATGATGTGATACCACAACCTGTAGTAATGTACTCCGGGGCAGTATATCCTTGTGTACCCATTACGTGAGACAGAGAGAGATGAGATTCATCTCCTTCTGGGCCATCTGTTGCCAAGCCAAAATCTGATAGCTTGGCATGATAATCCTGTATCAAATACACTCTTTATGTCATCTCAGTCTAACTGAAACAGCTTTGTCGTTCCTGACAAAAAAATAGATAATTTGAAGTTTGAAGATGAGACTCACATCGTCTAATAGGATGTTTGAAGTCTTGAAATCACGATATATAATTGGTTTCTGTTCCTCATGCAGGAAACATAGGCCTCTGGCCGCTCCAAGCGCTACTTTGATTCGTGTCAACCACGGCAGCGGAGTGTTATAGCCTGTCAAAATTTAGGAGGAGACCTTCAGATTATGTCAAAGATATCAGTTTGGAGACAACAAGTGTGTGCAGATTATTTACTGTTGAAAAGCTTCTTGTCCAGGCTGCCTAAAGTCATGTATTCATAGACAAGCAGCCTGTGCTCGTCCTCGCAACAGTATCCTATCAGTTTCACCAAATGGGGGTGACTCAGTTGTCCCAGAAACACAACTTCAGCCTGCAATACTTACCAAACTTCATCACTCTAAGCAGCACCGAACATCAAACTTTTTAAATGGTCACTCACCAGCCATTCCATGTGTCCCTGCATGCCGTCTAGATCCAGCACCTTGACCGCTACCTTCTGCGGAGTCAAGCCAGGGATGGCATTCTCATCGATGAAGCCTTTGTAAACCTGGCCAAACCCACCTCCGCCAAGAAGGTTGCTTGGACAAAATCCATTTGTAACCATTTTCAGCTCTGCAAAAGTAAATATATGAAGGTTGGTAGCGATTTGGGAGGTTGAGAGATCACTCAAGACAGACATTGGCGACCCCGGAACACTAAAATCCGAAACGGACAGCCTCTGGGATACGGGAATGTGCTTCTTGGGTTGTATCTTTTGTCGCAAGAACATGTTGTTTGAATTGAAGCAAGTCAAGAAACGAGAAATGAAAGAGTATAAGTTTGTGTTGGGGGCCATAGGGTTTGTTTATTGTCATAGCGTCAGTTGTGGTCTATTTAAATGCTCAATTTGAAGACACCTGGTTGGTTGGTATGAACTTGAGACAGAAAATGATTTCGAAAAGAAAAAAAAGTTGGAAGAAGACTTTGTCAAAACCTGTTTTTTCCATATCTTTTACCCAAATGCGGAGAGTAATAAATAACACGTGTCCGACACGGAGGGAAGCTCACATAGTGCCTTCATTTGAGTGAGGTTAAACCACTCGAATTCGAGTATCTAAGGAATAAGTGGACAATCATTATTAATTTTTTTATTAAAAGAAGAAAAAAATAAAATAAAAAAAATAAATGACGCTTGTATTCTGTTCACATATCTAATTGGGTGTCTCATGTATAAATTTAAAAAGTTAAAATAATATCAGAAATTCTTGGATGCACCGAGAGCACCTATCTAAATGGGTGCTCTCGCGCTAAAACGATGTAGTTTTGACTCATTTTCATTAAAACACTCATCCTCTCTCAAATAAATTGTAAAAAATAAATAAATAATCTTGAAAAATTAGAAAAAATCAGAAAAATTAAAAAATATATATATTATTTTGATTTATAAAAATTCAAATAAAAATTATTAAATAAATTTAATATTTTATATTAATGTTCATTTAATTTTAACTATGTTCATTGGATGATTAATTCATCATATGAGCCGATATGTTCATCAGATGAGTTATTATTATGTTCATCAGATGAACTATTATATTCATCAGATGATGTGTTCATCAGATTTGATAATAAGTTCATGAGATGAGCTAATATGTTCATCAGATTTGATAATATGTTCATGAGATGACTAAATGATTTTTTTATGAATATAAAAATATAAATTTGTGAATTAATTATTTTTATTTTATTTTTTATTTGGAATTTTCTTTTAAAATTTGTTCTGATTTTTTTATTTTTTATTCTTTATTTAAGAAATAAGGGAGTGTATTAATGAAAATAACATAAAACGACGTCGTTTTGGAGCGAGTTGGGTGCTCTCGGTCCACCCATGAGTGATTGAAATAACACATGCCATGTATGTTTTGATCAAAAATTAATTTGATTTTTCAAATTTATACATGAAAAAAATCTGATTTGATGTGATTCACAAACACAAAATGTATATGATAACTCAAAAATATGTACTTGAGTCATCAAATTAGCTGAAATAATAACTTGATCAAAGTGGTGTGTGCAAGGGGTGCTTGTTCAAACCGATCGAAATTCATGTTATATTTAATTAAATATATTTAAACATAAATATAATAAACAAATTGAACCATGGGATTTATCCATGAGATTTTAAAACATTGTCATGTTCACCCACTGCCAGTTGTCATGGTCCAATCTATCTAAAGGATGTGATGTAAAGGATAAGATGCAGATCAGATCATGACATATTCAGGGCGGCTAGTATAGTGATCCAACATTTAGTCCGTACTTGGCTCACGAGGGAGATCCAAGCGAAGCCCTCATAGGAGGCTCGGTGGAATGGAGGGATAAGCCCGGTTCAGGCCCACACTGGAAGCCCCGAGTGAGAGACACACACCAGGCACAAGCCCGAATGAGGGTGACACAAGACCGAGGGAGGATGATACATGCCGAAGGGAAGATGACACACGCCCGGCATAAGCCAAGTTTGTGGAAGCTTGTGGTTAGAGTGTGAAGCATTTGTAAAGCATGTTTTAAGCATATGAATGTGTGTGATTGTGTGTGTATATCATGTGCATAATTATAGCCATATGATTGTTTAGATCTCCACCGTCCATTGAGGAGCCGAACGTTTATATAAGGAGAAGAGTTCATTTGCTCTAAACCATTCAAGAGTTGTCTTTCTCTCTACACAAGTCTCTCTCTCACTCTCCTAATCTCTCTCTAGTTGGTGTTGTTTCAAAGTTATCCAAAATATCTTTAGGTGTAAGGATTGCCTAACTCGGAGTTTGGGGAATCCAAGTAAAGCGTCGCCCGGATAAGTGATCCAAAGCGCGAGTCTGTGACAAGTGGCATCAGAGTAAAGTTCAATCTTTGATGCATCATGGCTAACGATGGTGAGACTCATGAAAGGACCACAAAGAGGGAGATCAAGAAGTCACCTCAAGACATTTCCATTCAGCCCAATGAAGTTAAGTTGACCAAGTTGGAGATGAAAATTACCTATGTGTTTGATCATATTGGTGTATGTGAGAACAATGTGGAGGACCTGGATGAGAAAGTCGACACTCAAGTAGAGGACGTAAATCATAAGGTGGGTGCTATTCGGAGCAAACTAGATTTCTTATGGGAGGAACTATAAGGTAAGCTTTTTCAACATGTTAACACCTTACTTCAGTCATGGCGAGAAGAGCGACGGAATATGGTGGATAGCTTGGTCACTCAAATATAAGAGTTACGCACTTCTGTGGAGAAGTGCCGAAACCTAATGAGTTCAAAGGAACACACGTCGCGAGAGATATGTATAACTTTATTTGGCATATGGAGTGTTATTTTCAGGCCATCCAACTAGATGATGTCCCCAAGGTGAGAATTGCATCTCTTTATCTAGTGGATCTTGTGACTACATGGTGGCGACGGAAGCATAATGAAATTCAACAAGGGGTATGCAAGATTAACACTGAGAAAACGCTTGTGGTGGAGCTTAAAAGATAATTTTATCCTACAAATGCTATCCACGAGGCCCGACAAAAATTTAAGGAGTTGAAGCATGGATTAACAAACCGAGACTAAGGGGAAAATTTTTTGCATTGTTGCTCCAACTTTCAGCTGTGAGTGAGATCAAACTCTTATTCAATTTCATGGATAGATTGAAGCTGCAGACAACGATGGAGCTTGAAAGGAGTAACATGAAAAATATGATCACAGCGATGATCATAGCAGACTCTTTGTTGGAATACTCCAAGGGTGGAGGTGATTCCAAGTTAAAGGGAAAGGATGATTACTCGGTCATAGATGGAGAAGTGCAAGAGCCAAAGCATCATCCCAAACCTAGGAACGGGGGAGGAAAACATGCCTAAAGAGAAGCATCGCGAGGCAGGGATAAAGACGGGGGTCGAGACAAGAAGCAAGGAGAAAACTACTTCTAAGATGAAGGGCCACATTGGGCGAGAGAATGTCCGAAGAGGAATGCCCCAAGTGCCATTCTCGGAAAGGATAAGAATGAGAAGCAAGCAAGAATGGGGTGCATCCAGAAACTCGATGCAATGAGGACTGGTTCCACTTCAAAGAAGACGGATCAGACACTTATGTACGTGGAAGGAAAGGTTAACGACAAGACCAAACCCATTATAATGGACTCGGGAGCCACCCACAACTTCATCCAATACACCAAGGCGGAAAGATTAGGACTCAAAGTTAAAGGGTCCAATATTTGGATGAAGATGGTGAATAGTGAGAAAACGCCATTGGAAAAGGCATGGATCTACAACTTGAAGCTTGATGAGTTAAAGTTGATTTCTTGATTGTTCTCATGGATGATCATGAGTAAGTGTTAGGCATGAACTTCTTACACAAGTTTGAGGTGTGAACTTGGACAACAAAGAATGTCTTATTCATCATGGACGGAGGGCTGCTACTAGTGATCATAACCACCAAGAATCACTTAGACGCAATGTATCTTTCGACGATACAAGTTGGTCATGTACATAGTACGACATGGGAATCCAAGTTAGCCATCCATAAACAGGACAGGATGCCTCACCAACGAGGAAAAAAGCCATCAATCAAGATCCATAATGTACTAAGGGAGTACAATGAAGCACCAACCAAGTTATTCAACAGGCGAGATGCGGATCAGAAGATCAACCAAGCCAAGGGAGACCAACTGCAAACCTCAAGTTTTGGAGTCTAAGTGTACCAAATAGAGTCCTTCAGTGGATAAGAAGGAGCATCACTTGGTCATTGCAGCTAATGAAGAGGACAAGTGAGCGGATCACAACGGGAGACGTGTGGAGTTCTACAAGGGTGACAAAGAACTCATCAAGCGGAAGAGGCGAACAAACAACTGTAAGCTTCTCAAGAAGACCTCAGAGGTTTGAGATGACATCGACGAGAGCATCGATGGATCAGGTGAAGGAGGATGTCATGGCCCGATCCACCCAAAGGATGGGATCCAAAAGATAAGGCGTGGATCAGACCATGACTTGCCCAATGAGACTTAGTGTAGTGACCCAACACTTAGCCATTGTGAAGCCCAAGAGGGAGGTCCAAGCGAATCCCGTGTAGGAGGTCCAACGAGATGGAGGGACAAGTCCGGTTCGGGCCCACACTAGAAGCCCAAGAGAGAGACACACGTCCAACACAAGACCGAAAGAGGGTGACACACAACTGAGGGAGGATGACACATGCCCGAGGGCGGATGACACACGCCCGACATAAGCCAAACTTGTGGAAGCTTGTGGTAAGAGCATAAAGCATTTGTAAAGCGTATGTTAAGCATATGAATGCGTGTGATAGCGTATACATAATTGTAGCCATAGGATCAGTTAGATCTACACCATTCATTGAGGCGGTGGATGTGTATATAAGGGGAAGAATTCATTTTCTCCAAACCATCCAAGAGTTATATTTCGCTTTACACAAGTCTCTCTAGTCGATTTTATTCCAAAGTTATCCAAATTTATCCAATATATCTTCAGGGGTAAGACTTGTCAAGCTTTGAATTTGGAGGAATCCAAACAAAACGCCACACAGATAAATGATTCAAAGTGCAAGTCCGTGACATAGTTTCAGTTTTGAATGACATTGACTCATCTCATTAGCATCCAATGAATTCAGTTTATATTCCAAAATGTTTTAGTGTATTATATTTGGAACTGATTTTATTTTCCACAATGAAGTTAAATTAAATAAATGTGGGCGAGTTAGTAAAAACTAAACGAGCCAACCTTATACATATGTATTTTAAAATTGTCAAAGTTGGGAGCTGGTCTTACCATTTAAAATTGTCTTACCATTTCAACTAACCTTCTTTTTTATGTATAAGGATTTCTGTTAGCCGGGTGTTATCCGAGCTTATTGTTTTTCTTTCGGATATATTGTTATGGTATAGAGGTGTCTTTTTTCTCCCGTCATGGGTAGCAGAACAATGACACGAGACACTCAAACAAAGTGTATGCACCAACACATAATAATATGAATACGGGATGATAGAAAGACACAATATTTTTAATGTTGTTCAGCTCTCCAACAGAGCGTACATCCACGATCTCCACTATTGATAGATATGTATTACAAGAATGGACACCCTTTGCTCAACACTCATGTATACAATTTCTCAACTCTCCAGTACATTTTCTCTAATAAAAATTCTATAAAAATCTTGTACCACTCAAGAAGATATTCCTCTGAATTATCCTAGAGAATTCATTCACCACTCTCAGTTTGTTCATGTCACTAATACATCCTATTTATTCCTTCCAAAACAATAATTTAGTAACTACCTAAAATAGAATTCTTAACTTTAATCAACTTACAAATAAGTTGATTCTCTCTTCATATTTAGATATCTAATCAATTTTCAATAAATCATTTGTTAACTAGACTAGAATAAACTCTATCCACTTTAGGAATCTAATCAGCCTATATTATATAACCTTGCTTATTGGTTTAGTAGACGACCAGACCACTTTCGAATGAAACCAAACGACAAGTTGGGTAAAAGTGAGTCAGATCTTGTGGGCAATCTTGAGTACTTCAATTATGGCACCACATCAACTTATTTCACACTCATCAATTTGTAGAAAAGAAACCAGTCAAGTCTGGACTTTTGGAACATGTTCTAGCTGACATAAGCGAAACCAACATAATCATCCATAAACACAAAGACAAAGTCACATAATTAAGAGGAAATGACACATGAGAATGAACAAAATGGAAAGACAACAAGTCGAAACTTTTGAAGATTAAAACTAGTTAGTTCCGCCAAGAACACCCTTCAGTTTCTTAATCTGAGCAGTGTCGAGAAATGTGGACTTTGCAACCAAGATAGTGGGTAAATCGTTGGCAAAAAGAGCAAAGTCGAGGATCTGAAGGCCCGGGTCAGAGCTGCTGAACATGACGAAAGCTACGGCTGGTACGCCACCTGCATTGATTTGGTAATGGAGCAGGCCCTGTGGAAAAACCATGATGTCTCCCTTGTTCAAGGTCTTTTTGTAGACGGCATTCGCTGAGGAGATGAAGGCGGCTTGAATTCGACCCTGGGTGACAATGAGGACCTCATTGGCTCCAGGGTGGGTGTGCATCGGGATGACGCCTCCTGGGGCCAAGTCTAGACGTGCTGAGGATATGCCAAGACCATTGACGCCAGGAAACTGGGATGCAAAGGCTGGGGTGACAGCACCCTTTATGATGTTGGTGGTGTTTCCAGCCTTGGAAAGGCCCGAGAATGCAAAGTCATCTGCAGTGACATCTGCAACTTTCTTGCAGGAAAAACCTGCAGGTCCTTGGGGTGACTTGAGGTCCCCGACACAGAAGTCTTGGATGGTGGCATTACAACTGAGAACCAGGAAAGATAGGAATAGTATATTGGATAGCATTTTCTTCATGTTTTGTACGCTAACTTGACTGGCTTTATAAGGAGGGCGTGGAGTCCGTGCCCAAGTTATCTGAAGGTACGTGCCCATGTGAAGGGATGGAATGCAGATTGAATGAGAGCCACTGGCTTGAATTTTCTTTGTGAAGATATTACATGTTGGCTAGTTGATAATGATCTACTTTTTTCCATGGAGAAGAAGACAACGTGGTCATTTTGTCTTACACAATCCATATCAGAACATGTACTAAACCTAACCTAGTATCTCTTAAGATTTCCGTTTCAATTTCAAGGAGACATGGTATATATTAACATAACAAATTTTTGGGGTGAAGGATGACTACTTAATAAAGGAATGAGTTTGTAAGTAATAGAGGGGACTGTATGGACTGTGCAGAGTTACTGAGTTCCTTGAGCCTTGAGCCCCTGAGTAAAATTTACTCTTTTACATAAAGAAAAAAAGCACTCAAAATATAATTTCATTATACAACTAGAAGCAAACATCTTTTAAACTGGTTTACTTGACGTGTTTGTACTTAAAATAAGATTCAAGTGCCAGCGAGTGAGGCAGAGATTGGAGACTCGCGATTTGTGGCCCAGCTTAGCACATGGTGCGAAGAGGAAGAAAGCTAAGTGTGATATAGGGCAATGTCCCACTGCAAAGGAGGGGCATCAACCAAAATCCCTAGTGGTTGTGGGGAAGGTGCCCTCTAATGAAGGTCACACACCGTGGGGTGGAGTCACATAAAAATAAAACAAAACACAAGCAGTATGTAACACAACAATTTTAAGAAAAAGAGGTATGAAACAAAACAAACCTTTGACACAGGCCAATAATTTCACCAAGGACACTGACCCCTTGAAAACAATTTTGTCATGCAGATATCTAAATCCAATAATTTGCTCACAGATTCACAAATGGGGTTCAAGTTAAGCAGTGAACTTATTTTGCAAGATTTTAGAGTCACCAAGAATTTGTATTGAGAGGCGGATATTCTTGTACATGATTCTGAGGATATTGCTGGTATAAAAAGTTCCATTCCGACATCATAAACACTTCTAGGTATAACATGGGAACATTTGCCTATTGAAATTCAACTTAGTGCACATTTCTTTCTGGAGGAAAAGAGGTGTCAAACTGGCTACGAAGACCAAAATTGAGAAAGGAAACAAACATACGAATGAACCATTTCATCATGACCAGCACCCCTATGTTACAGAGTCATCAGGACTGCTTACAACTCACAGAAAATAGACTGTCATTTAATGTTATGAGTCAGTCTAGCCACCATCAGGTCTACACCATGAAGAAGGCTAACAAATATTTACGAGACAATCATTGTGGGTAGAAAAGGAAACAGGACTTAGCAAAGGAGCAAAGGTAATATTTGGTGATGAAAGACCAATACCATATCACGAAGTGAAGTATCCTCTGGGATTAGAACTAGTTCAAAATTTATCCGAGCTTTATGTAGCTTCTTTTTTTTTTAAAAAAAAAGTGAAGTATCCATACATCAACCAATAGAACCAAACAAATGAATCTATAAACCATTTGAAACCTTTTAACATTTATGTGTTCCACGAGCACCCACCAATGTGAGAGATCTAAAAAGAAGAACAAAAGAATCTTACTCGACATTTTCATATCTGTCCTTGACTTTAAGCATTTTTCTTCTCTGGAAAATTAAAATCCCCACCACACAAAACTGCAGCATTCCAGCAATACCAGCGAACAGCAACCCAATCTTCTAGCCTGAATTTAACATATGGTGCGTGTGCGGAGGTGACCACCTCGTACTTCTCCTTGAATGCGGAGGTCGATGATAATGTTGCTGTTTGGATGGAGCAGGCGGCAAGGAAGTTGATGTAGGAGGAGGAGGTGATTTCGGAGGCATAGGTACTAGTGGAGGGGGTGGTGACTCAACCAGTGGTGGTGGAGGAAGAGGAGGAGTTGGAGGGGGTAGCAGTGGAGGATGCCATTCTTGTGCAAATACTGGAACTTAGACAACCGTAGCGAACGAACTGAAAAATAAAGCCGAATAGCAGAATCCCAAATCTACAAATTAACATCCTCACGAGCACTTCTCAATCAAACCAGCAGCTGACACTTCCAATCAACAAGACATCAAAGTTCAAGGCTCAAAACACCTAGATCATAATTCTCAATCCTCAACCAAATGCACACACCTACTCACCCAACCACCAAATCTCCGATCAATCAATCTGTATCTACAAACTCCCTAAGCAGTCAAACCCTGATTCCACCGAATAAAACCATTCTGTACTGGATCCAACAAATCAGGAGGCGAATCACGTAGTTACTGACTCACCAGACTCGAGAATTCAACCCAAGTCCAGAGTGTTCTGATTGCATCGGATGGACTTGATTGAGTAGAGTAATTAGGCCGGCGTTGAAAAGAGGTCAACTGGTTTGCTGTGGGATCCGCATATGGAGTGGTGCATGGCGATGACGGCGGCGTGGTGGCATTGAGACTGGGGATGGAGTGAGTGAGATTGATTGGGATCCAAATTGAGAAGATGAGAATACGCGGGATTGCGGCTCTTAGACGGGAATGTGACTTTTCACAGCTTAAAAATTCAACTATATAAAATTAGTGAAAAGGTTTTTCATTAACAAATTACAAAATTTTTCAAACTTGTAGAAAAAAATTTAATTACTTAAATATTCATATTTTATATTATATTAACTTATGATAGGCCTATGTTAGTCATCATGTTATGATGAAGAAAATATTAGTAATTACGAAATAATATCAATATTTTATGTTTATGTAATGTCTAATATTTTCCCTCACCAATAACGAATAATAATGATCATTTTGTATGCTCATGGATACAAGAATTCTCATGCACCAAGGAGAATCTTTTTGCTAATTATATTTGTCACTAAAACCATTATGAAATGGATGGCTCAAATCTCCCGAAATTAGATTTTTGTTAATCTTAGATTGGGTTCAAGAATTTAAAAGTCAAATCTAAATAGTTATATGTCTGCTTTTGCCCAAAATGCTTGTCATATTTCTAAAAAAAATAGTGTACAAAATTATTTTAAATTTGATGTACAAAATTGAAATCCCATTCTTATAGATTCGAAAAAATTTGAACAACGATCTTCTTCAATACATTTTGATAATTCAGATTCATTTCGATCAAAGTCTCTTGGATAGTTGTATTTTTAAATTTATATATATATTTTTTGGATCAAATGAAAACCACTTTGGATTTGTAAACTGTGAACTATTTATATCCACTGATTTTGTTTACTCCAACGGATCAGGATTTATTTAGTTTTAATTAAATAATATCTGATTTTATCTTTATTAAATTCAGTTAATTCTCTCCCTAAATTTGCGCATATGCTTATCTAAACAAATTCAACAATTATCTCTTTATCTCTCAATAATATTTTTCATTCCGTTTTTTGCTCTCTTTTGTCCATCAACGTATCTTTTAATTTATCTTGTATATAAAGAAGTATATTCATCATCTTCTTCAATCTTCATGTCGTATTGGATACTTTCATATCAAACTCGAGCAACTTATAATTTCATGTATCAATCTTCATGTCGGAAGGCACAACGAAGCAATGAATTCTTGTCAGGTCTCTTCCAGTGCACCAGTAAGTTATACATTTAGAAGCATCTGTTGTATTCGTTAACACAATTTCACTACTTTATCGTTGTCTAAATAATGATGAAGCTTATCATCCCTACAATCACCAGTTGTGGGGGATCTAAGACAGATCTCCCATCTTTGTTTTTTAGGTTGATGAATTTCTGGGTTTAATGGTGCACATCAATATTTGTTGATTTTTTCAATGGTGCATGTATACATTTTGGTGCATATTATTTTAAGCATCAAACAAATAGTGCCCTATCTCAAATTTGGAAACAATTCACCATGAAATCATATTGAGTGAATATTTTATCAAAAACAATTCGCCATTGTGGGAATGGCTGGACGGAGGGAAAATTAGTTCCTGGATAAAACCCTAGACAACTTTTCGTAGTCGGAGGTGGTGTCATCATCCTTATCTGAGGCCTTAGCGACGGTGAGAATGGAGATGTCCTCACCTGCTTCGGTGAGCTTTTTAGAGGCAGCGACGTTGAAGGCCGATTTGAGGAGAAAATGCATCAGTTCGGTAGATTTTTAAAAGTGGCTATAGATGAAGAAGGGTGAGAGTCGATAGATTTTTGCAAGTGGGTGCGGATGATAAGAAAATATTCTGTGAGATATGGGAGAGAAAAACTAAGTAGATATTATTAGTATAATAATGCTACATTTAAGGAATATATTCAATAAAAGTCAAGCTGGGACAAGAAGATAGGAGGTAATTCCTTTGATGATAGTAGTATGATGGAATTTAACTCCTTCATAAGATCAGTTTAGTTGGACTAATAATCAGCATGGGTTGAGAAGAATCTATAAAAAGCTGGACAAAGTTTTTGTCAAGTCAGAGGCTCTTATCAGCATTTCTAGCATCAGATTATCCTTGCTTCCTAGGATTCAATCTGATTACAATCCAATGATGATTTCCTTGAGAAGTGGAGAGCCCAGAAAATCCTTTTTTAAATTCCAAAGAATGTGGGGTGAGCATGATCGATTTCTCAGGTTTGTAACCCGTACCTGGTCAGAGGTTCATCATCCCCAAGGGCTTAACAATTTGGTGATCAAACTGACTCATCTTAAGAAGTGCTTGAAAATCTGGAATAGAGAGGTTTTTGGTAATGTGGATAGACATATTGATGAGTTAAGTATGAAGATTCAATCCCTGGATGAAACCTTGATTAGGAGATGGCAGGAGGATGATTTTAATGATCTCCAAATTTATAAGCATCAGCTCGCAGATTGGCAAGCTAGGAAGTTTATGCTTTTGGAAGATAAAGCTCATCTTCATTCGCATAAAGATGGGGATAGAACCACAAAAATCTTTCATGTTGCGATTAAAGACAGAGTCCATAGCAATAGAATAAGTTTGCGAATGGACGATGGAACTTTGTGCGAGGAGCCTTCAATCATTGGTCAGAAAGCAGTGGATCATCTCTCAGAGCTTTCTAGAGGTAGGAGATACGTCTTTGATGCTGCTCTGTTGCAATCTATACCTAGACTTATCCTGGAGGAAGATAATCAGTCTCTTTGTCGAATACTGGAGCAGGAAGAAATTCAGAATGCTGTTTTTGATCTGAATGCTAATAGTTCTCCTGGTCCTAATGGTTTTACTGGCTATTTTTACCATAAGTGTTGGAATATCATTGAGTGTGATGTGGTGGCTGCTGTCCAACTATTTTGGCAACCGGGATCTCAATTGCCCAGGGGAATCTCTGCAGCTCCTATAGTCTTAATTCCCAAAGTCAGGAATGCCAATAATTTCAAGGACCTGAGACCCATCAGCTTGTGTAACTTCAGCCACAAAATTATTTCCAAAATTCTCTCATCCAGACTTGTCATCTTTCTCCCAAAAATTATCTCAGAGGAACAATCAGGATTTATTGGTGGAAGGAATATCTTTGAGAATGTGGCTTTGGCTCATGAGGTGACTAGGGACTTAGACAGGAAAGTTCTTGGTGGAAATACTATCATCAAACTGGACTTATCCAAAGCTTATGATCGTGTTCACTGGGCTTTCCTGCATGATGTGTTGAGATCTTTTGGTTTCAGTGAGGCTTGGATTGATATCATTTATAGGCACCAATGTAACTGTTGGTATCTATTGTGGTGGAAGGGAATCCACACGGTTTCTTTAAGCCAGGAAGAGGTTTGAGGCAGGGGGACCCCTTATCTCGAGGCCTCTTTGTTATTATCATGGATGCTCTGAGTAGAAGATTAAATAGCCTAATCAGCCTAAAGATTATCAAATCTTTCATGTGTTCAAGAAGAGTCCTGGCTATATCTCATCTTTTATATGCAGATGGCCTTCTGATTTCTACTAATGGTGTTGTTAAATCACTTTCAAAGCTTATGGACTTGATCAACCAATTATGTAGAACCTCTGGGTATGAAGTTAACAAAGCCAAGAGTAATATTTATTTGGTAAAAGAATTTCTCTTAGTTATAGCAACCGGGTGCAAAGGATCATTGGCTTTCATGTGGGTAAACTGCCCTGTATATATCTTGGGGCTCCCCTCTCAAGGGTAAGGTTAAGGCTTCATTATTTAATAATCTTATAGAAAAGATTCAGAGGAGGGTCTGTGGCTGGAGGTCGAAGTTGCTATCATGGGGTGGAAAGCGAATTCTTATTTCCTCAGTGCTGCAATCTGTTTCCTTCCACATCCTCTCTGCTCTTCCGATTCCTTTAAAAGTTATCTCAAAGATGGAAAGGCTTTTCAAAAAATTCCTTTGGGATGTTGGAGATCAGAAAAGGCACCATTGGGTTTCATGAGAGTTAATCACCAAACCCTTTAGTCATGGAGGTCTGGCCATCAGCAAAATCAATCAGTAGTCAAAATGCCTTAAAAGGAGTTTTATACAAAATAAGTCTTTATGGGCTAGATTTATGAATCACAAATTCAAGTTTCCAGTTATATCACTCCCAAATCTGGAAAAACTTGGTCCCCATCATTCAGGCTATTCTTCCTAACTATTTTTGGCACATTGGTAAAGGAAATATTTCTTTTTGGCAGCAGAAATGGTGGTCCATGGAAAATGTAGAAATCTACAGACCTGCATCTGAGGATAACTTCAGCAAATCTGTGAACGAAATTTGGAGGGATGAGAATCTAAAGGATACCTATATGAGTTATCTTCCTCAACAGATTAGAGATTGTGCTTTCAAGATTAACTTATCTCAGGAGGAAGACAGGCTAATTTGGAAAATCAATACAGACGGGTTTTCCTCCACCAAAAGTTTTAGAGACTTATGTTATCCCTACTCTGTGGGAGATCATTAATGGATGGAGAGTATTTGGCAACCATGGATTCCTTCTAAATGTAGCTGCTTCCTCTGGAAATGTCTCAACAATGCAATTCCTGTGGATAGTTTGATTCAGAAGGCTTAGATACCTCTGGAATCCAAACGTTCCTATTGCAACACTCCACAAATTGAAACTAGTTGTCATCTTTTCGTGCAAAGTGAGATTGCTTCCTTTATCTGGAACTGGTTTGGTAGGATTTTCAATATTCATACCCCCTCAGGTTCCTTAAATCAGGCAGCTAGAAGATGGATAGAGAATGCTAACCTAAAGTCTCAATTTGGTTGCCTCAGAATTCTTACTTTCATTATTTCCATTTGGGAAATATGAAAATGGAGGAATGCCACCAAGATTGATGAGCCATACAATAGATCTCAGATTATTCACAAAATCACTTTGCAACTTCAACAACATTCCAACATGCTCAGTGGAGTTAGGAAAGCTGCCTTGATTAAGATTCTTTCTTTTCAAGTTCTGAAAATTCCAGTTCTTCAGCCTAAAGCTCAGAGAGTTCAATGGGTTAGATGGAGGTCTCAAACTTCAAGCATTATTCTGAATTGTCATGGGAGTAGCAATGGTTCTCAGGTCTTTGGTGGAGGTGTTATCAGGAAAGAGGACGGGGATTTCATTAAGGCCTATGGCTTTAAAGTGGAGCAATACTCGGACAGGACCTTTGCATCCCTGCTGTCTATCAAGATTGGTTTGTAAATTACCCAGTCTGTTTAATATCAGATGTTCTCAAGTCCAATCGGACTCCCTTACTGCAGTTTCATCAATCCAGGAACCAGGAAGGCGGGCATGGCTCAGCCTCAGGATTTGTTCAGAGCTCTTTCAAAAGCTATCGGCTTCCTCAATCAGATGGATTTGCAAGGAAGCAAACGGCGCAACCGTCGAGATTGGATCGAATCAGCACTCTATTGGAATTGAGATTTTTGGCAAGGAATCAGATTGTTCTGATCGGGTGCAATTTCTATTATGCTAGGATCGGAAGGGCTACTTTTGTTGTAGGAAGTAGCGTCGATTTCTCTTCATGCTTTTGTAGCAGCCGCCGGCCGAAGGCTGTTTCCGTCCATTCCTTCCCCTTTCCTTTTGTTTTTAATAAAATTTCCTTTTTAAAAAAAACCAATATGTGTGCGTAGAATATGGCCGTGTTCTGAGGTGTTTTTCTACACTCGATTGCTTGCAGGTTATACTCATCGATCGCCAGTTTCCTGGTCCAAGACTTGATGTGGTGACTAATGACAACATCATACTAAACCTCATTAACAAGCTTGATCAACCTTTCCTCATCACATGGTGAGTGAGTCCTTATTATTCACTGATGGTAGCCTCATTCAGAAGCTCATGTTTATTATTTTTATCGAAGTTAATTTTCTTATACTAGGAACAAGATTAAGCAACGTAATAACTCATGGTGTCACGCCCTTAAAGTCGGATCAGATCGAATTGGCTAATTCACTTGATTAGAAGGTCGAGTAGGACGATCTAGATAAGTTTTAACTTATCCGGATAAGTTTGGGATCATGGAGGAGTGATCCAGATCCGTTCTGTAGTGATCCAGATCAGGCGGGCAGGATAGCTCGCAGAGCCGAGGCGGGGACAATGGTTGGCCGCTAGGAGCCTTCGCTAGGCGCAGTGCCCAGGGCCCCGAGGCAGATCGAGGTGGGAGACTCAGATCAGAGAGGCACAACGTGAATCAACGCGGGATTCGGGCGCAGGGTCCCGGATAAGCCTGGATCAGACCTGGATCAGTCTGGGAGCAGCGGCCGATTTCTGGGCACCGGATCAGTTTTGGATCTGAACGTTCAGAGGCATTTTGAGGGCAAGGCAGAGGGCTTTGGGCGCCGGTTATGCTACAGAGGAAGATTTCTAGCCTAAGTGCTCAAGGGGGAAGCACTTGGTGAAGAGGTGCGGTAGTGTCCGTTCGGCTAAGGTTGCATCCCTTGGGGAAAGGGTGCATCTCTTTGAGATCTTTGTGTATAAATAGGTTATCTTGTAGGCTAAATAACCCATCCATGAAATTGTATACTTCTTGGCACTTGAGATCAATAAAAAGTTGAGCAATCTTCCCCATATATCTCTGTTCACTTATCTTGTCCAAACACTTAGAAAATATCCGATGTGCACTTATCTAATACTTGGATTATATCCGAGAAGTCTGAGCAAGGCGCTAAGACCTTGTTGTCGTATGAATCCACTTCTCCCAAACCTCTATAAAGGATTAGTGAGAAGTCCCATGACGCATCGAGAGCAAGTTCGAATTCATGGCGGAATCGCCACCAACACTTAGTTTGCAACAACTATGTCAGATAAGAGTTTCGAAGAGAGAGTCTCTCTACTAGAGAACACACTCAGGGAACCCTTGGACAATTCCATCAGTAAAATCCTCATCATAATGACGGAGAAGGTCATGGAGATCGAGGGGAAATTGAGGAAACACCTTACGAACTCCTTAGAGTAGCATAAGGGTATCGTCGATCGATACGAAAATCTGGAGAATGACTTGGTGATTCTGAAGTTAACCATTGCTGGCTTGGCAAGCAGCGGCACTGGCCCTGGTTTGGTAGTCGGAGCAGGACCTGCGAGATTGACACACAAGGTTCCTGATCCAAAAGAATTCAAAAGGGCAAGGAATGCTAAGGCGTTGAAAATTTTCTTTTGGGATATGGAGCAGTATTTTCTAGCGGCAGGTATTACGGATCGGGACTAAGTGAACATCGTCTGCATGTACCTTACGGATGATGCAAAACTTTGGTGGTGAATCAGGAATTCAGGATCAAAATATGGGAGGATCTGACAAGAGTTGAGGGATTGGTTCATGCCCACAAACTCAGTTTGGCTGGCGAGAGGAAATTTAAAGAAACTAAAGCACATTAAAAGCATTCCGGATTATGTTAAGGAATTCACATCTTTAATGTTGGATGTGGAAAACATATCCGAAGAGGACCAACTGTTTAATTTCCTTTCAGGACTGCAGGCTTGGGCTCAAAATGAGTTGAGGTGACAGGGTGTAAAAGACTTTGAAGGGGCAATCGTTGCGGCAGATCGCTTGGTGGATTACAAGAACCCTGGCCGCTTGACTCAGCCCAAAGGTGGGAAACCGAACAAAAAGGATAAAGGGAAGCGGAGAGAAGATCCGCCTGACAAACAGAAGCGACTGGACAAGGCAAGTTCTAAATCACAGAATGGGGGCGCTCATTTGAAGGATGCTGGAGAAAGAATCGATGACTGCTACTTGTGCAACGGCCCACACCAGGCGAGGGATTGTCCACAGAGGGGCAAATTGTCGGTCATACTGGTCGAGGATCCCAAACCAAGTCAAGATGGATACATAAGGGTTAACCCCCTACAACTTCTAAGTGCAATCTAGACTGTCCCAAATAAGCCTTTGGTTAAAGAGCTCATATTTGTCTTTACAAAGATCTGTGGCAGGAACGTCAAAGCCCTTGTGGATTCGAGTGCGACGCCTAACTTTGTGTGAGATGGGCTAACTGACGACATAGTCTAGTGATGGAGAACTCAGCAACACAAGTGAAGATGGTAACCTCAGAAGCAAAGGCAGTGGAGAGAATGATTCGCGACCTCGAGTTGACGATTGGAAATTAGTCGAAAAAGGTAGACTTTGTCGTAATGCCCTTGGATGACTTTGACATCATCCTCAGAATCAATTTTCTATTGCAAAGTAGGTGCATGGTGATGCCTTGCTTGGGAGGAATACTCATCGAGGATGAGCGATAGCCATGTTTTGTGCAAGCCGTGTCGAGCGGCTCGAACTTGGCAGAAGGGATGTTGTCTGCCATACTGTTACAGGAAGGAGTGAGGAAGGGTGACCCAACCTTCCTGGCTGCGTCGATCGAGACCAAAGAGGGGGACTGACTCGAAGTTCTGAATGTAGTGACCAAACTTCTCAGTGAGTTTGAGGACGTGATGCCTTCGGAACTGCCTAAAAGATTGCTCCCTAGACGAAACATCGATCACTAGATCGAACTAGTACCAGGCATAAAACCACCTGCCCAGGCACCCTATCGGATGAGACCAGTTGAGTTAGAGGAACTCAAGAAGAAACTAACATAATTGTTAGATGCGGGACTGATTCGGCCATCAAAATCACCCTATGGAATACCGGTATTATTCCAAAAGAAGTTGGATGGGAGCTTGCGGATGTGCATATATTACCAGGCGTTGAACAAGGTTATGGTAAAGAACAAATATCTAATTCCCTTAATGAATGATTTGTTTGACAAAATGGCCAAGGCGGTCTACTTCACTAAGTTGGACCTGAGATTGAGATATTGACAAGTTTGGATTGTGGAAGAAGATGAGATCAAGACGACCTGCGCCAAGAGATATGGATCCTACGATTTCCCAGTCACGCCTTTCGGCTTGACTAGTGCCCTTGCGACATTCTGCAATATGATGAACTCTGCCTTTTAGGACTACATTGACAGGTTCATGGTCGTCTACTTGGACGACATCGTAGTCTACAATGGATCGGAGGAAGAACACTCGAAGCGTCTCCACCAAGTCTTCACTCGGCTGAGGGAGAATTAGCTCTATATGAAGAATGAGAAATGCGAGTTTGGGCAGAAGACTATCACATTCTTGGGGCATGTGATCAGTCATGGACAAGTGCAGATGGATGGAAGGAAGGTCGAGGTGATACTTAACGAGAAGTCTCCTACGAAGGTAGCCAAACTCAGATCTTTTTTTGGGACTAACAAACTACCATAGGAAATTCATCAAGGGGTACTTGAAGATGACTTCGCCCTTGATGGATTTACTAAAGAAGGATACGGCTTATGTGTGGATTGAAGAATGCTTTTGGGCATTCGAAAAGTTAAAGAAGGTAGTGGCAACGGAACCTATGCTCAAACTCTCTGAGTTTAACAAGCCTTTTGAAGTTCATATAAACGCCTCAAATCGGGCACTTGGAGGATTGCTGGTGCAGGGCACCCAGTGGCGTGCGAAAGTCGGAAGCTGAAAGATGCAAAGACCTGATACCCAGCCGATGAGAAAGAGATGCTAGTGGTATTTCATTGCGTATTGACTTGGAAGCACTACTTGTTGGGGCCGAGATTCATGATGAAAATAGATAACATGGTGAACACATACTTCAAGACCCAAAAGAAGCTCTCGGTGAAATAAGATCAGTGGCAAGAGTTCCTACAGCAGTTCAACTTTGTGTGGGAACACAAACCCGGAAGGCATAACTTAGTGGTTGATGCACTAAGTCGGAAGACCCTGGAGTATGCTAACGCCCCAATGGCAGTCTCTTCTAATTTTATTGACAGTATCAAAGAGAAGTCTTGCGATGATCCCACCTTCATCAAACTTAAAAAGCAAGTGGAGGACGGGCAGGTACGCAAGTATTGGCTAGAAGACAAGATCCTTGATGCGAAAGGCAGACGGATGTTTGTTCCAATAAGTGACGGACTATGGGCACAACTCTTGAAGGAAGTCCACGACTCCAGATAGGCTGGGCATCAAGGAGTTGAGAGGATCCTACGCTCTGTTGGCAAGGAGCTACTACTAGCCGAAGATGGAGGATGATGTTGAGGCCTACGTTAAGACTTATTGAGTGTGCTAACTTGACAAGTCTGAGAAGCGCAAGGAGGCAGGTTTGTTGCGACCCTTGCCTATCCCGGAGAGACCTTAGCAAAGTGTCTCGATGGACTTTATCGGAGGATTACCGAAGGTAGATGATTTTACTCCGATAATGGTTGTGGTGGACAGGTTTACAAAGTATGGGACTTTCATACCCGCACCAGCGGTATGTTCTGTGGAAGTGGCTGCGAAGATGTTCTTCAAACACATCATAAAGTACTAGGGAGTGTCGGAAGACATCATAAGTGACCGAGATACACGGTTCACTAGAAGATTCTGGACAATGTTGTTCAATCTATTGGGGATGGAGCTCAAATTCTTAACAATAAACCATCCTCAAATAGATAGACAGACGGAGCGAGTTGGCAAACTAGAAGAATTGGCTGGACTTGATGGATTTGGCACAATTGTGCTACAACTTATATCAAGCTCATCCATGGGGAAGAGTTTGTTCGAGTTGGCTATTGGAAGGTAGCCCTTGACGCCCCATCAAGTGGCAAAGCGAAGCTTAAATGTGAAGTGTCCGGCTACACTGAAGTTTGCTACCATGACCCAAGAGGCAATGGATGATGCAAGGGAAAGTCTTGAGAAGGCTGCCCGTCGAACGAAGAAGTCAATCGACAAGTCCATACGAAATGTGGAATTCGAAGTCGGAGACAAGGTCCTTTTGAAACTCAGCCCTCAGATTTGGAAAAATATCAACACCAAGACAGTGCATCAAGGGCTGGTTCCAAAGTACAACGATCCCTTCGAAATTGTCCAAAGGGTTGGACAAGTTGCTTAAAAATTGAAGTTGCCAGAGAGAGTCAAGGTTCATCCAATCTTTCATGTAAGTTACCTCAAGCCATTCTATGAAGATAAAGGCCAAGAATGACCCCAACCAGACCGGGGCCTCTAACTGTCCAAGATCAATTTGAGAAGAATGTTGACACAATCTTGGATAGCAAAAGAAAGGGCCAGGGAAAGAAGAATCGAAGGATTTTCTATTTGGCACAATGGAGGGGAGGTTCTAAGAAGGAAGCCACTTTGGAAATGGACACATCACTTTAGCAATTCAAAGATAGTGTTGAAGAATTCCTAAAGGCATTATCGACGAGAGCATCAGACTCTTCCGACGGGGGTGGTTTGTCACGCCCTCAAAGTCGGATCAGATCCTACTTGGCCAATTCACTTGATCAGGAGGCCTAGTCGGAGGATCTGAATAAGTTTTAACTTATCTAAATAAGTTAAGAATAAAGGAAGAGTGATCTGGATTAGTCCTGCAGTGATCTGGATCAGGCCGACGGGATAGCTCGTAGAGCCAAGGCGGGGACCTTGGCCGGGTGCTGGGAGCCTTTGCTAGGCGTAGTTCCCAGGGCCCCGAGGTAGATCGAGGTGAGAGAATCGGATCAATGAGGCACAACGCAGATCAATGCGGAATCCGGGCTCAAGGCCCCGGATAAGGCAGGATCAGTCTGGGCGCGGCGGCCGATTTATGGGCGACGGATCAGTTTTGGATTTGGGCGTTCAGAGGCATCTTGGGGGCAAGGTAGAGGGCTTTGGGTGTCGGTTATGTTGCAGAGGAAGATTTCTAGCATAAGTGTTCAAGGGGGAAGCACTTGGCGAAGAGGTACGATGGTGTCCGTTCGGCTAAGGTTGCATCCCTTGGGGAAAGGGCGCGTCTCTTTGTGATCTTTGTGTATAAATAGGCTATCTTGTAGGCTAAATAAGCCAACCGCAAAATTATACACTTCTTGGCACTTGAGATCAATAAAAAGTCGAGGAATCTACCCCATATATCTTTGTCCACTTATCTTGTCCAAACACTTAAAAAATATCCAATTTGCACTTATCTAATCTCTGGATTAGGTTCGGGAAAGGCTGAGCAAGACATTGAGACCTTGTTGCCGCACGAATCCACTTCTTCTAAACCTCGATAAAGGATTAGTGAGAAATCCCGTGACACATGGCAAGATGGAGTTTCAGAGACAAACTGTAGTATTCCTCCTAACTCAAAATTCACATAAAAGTTTCAAACCAAAGTTCAGATAGGGACTTATTTTTATTTTCCTTCCACTGCTATGCACAAAGCCAGCGGCGGATTCGGAGCCCTCGATGTCTACAAGAGAGCCCTTATTATGCCGCCCCTGATGGAGATTTCACCTTACTTGTTGGTGATTGGTACAAGGCTGGCCACAATGTGTAAAATGTTTCTTTTTTTAGGAGCATAGATTGCAATGTTTGGGACTTGTTCATCACTATCTGACTTGCTTAAATTTTGTAGGCATTACAACAGACCTTAGACTCAGGAAAAACTATAGGTTTTCTTGATGGAGTCCTCATCAATGGGCAGACACATCCCTCCTTCACTGACGACCCAGGTAGCAGACTAACCGCTTTGCTAAGTGATAGTAAACCTACTCAGAAAAAAAAGTAAAAAAAGGAATAGCCCTCATACGCGCTGCATTTGTCATTGTTTTGAGGAAAAAAGTACATGTTCAGGGTTTCAAATGTGGGTTTGACAAGCTTGCTGAACTTCAGGATTCAAGACCACAAAATGAAGCTTGTCGAGGTTGAAGGATCTCACACCATTGAGAACTTGTACGACTCCCTCGACATCCATGTGGGACAGTCTATGTCAGTCTTGGTCACATTGAATCAACCTCCAAAGGACTACTACATAGTTGCATCCAATCGGTTCAACATAAATGTTCTCGTTGCTTCCGCGGTGCTGCATTACCAAACTTTATTACCACGGTTTCGGGACCTCTTTCTACAGGTCCAATCTACCAACCTCATTGGTCTATGCAGCAGGCCAGAACTTTTAGGTCGATTCAAAATCATCAGATCTGTGCGAATGCCCCGATATCAACTAAGACATATTCTTCATGGATCCATATTTATTTGCATTTGCAGGTGAAATTTAACAGCAAATACTACCAGACCAAATCTGAAAGACTCATTCCACTACGGAATGATTACACCAACGAAGAACTTCGTCTTTGATAACTCAGCATCCTTGACAAATGGGAAGCAACATTATGCCGTGAATAGGGTCTACAAAACAGACTCTATCGAAAGCGTTCCTCCTGAAGGCCCTGCCTCCATTGCAACTTCAGTAGTGCAAACCTCACTCCATGATTTTATGGAAGTAGTTTTCCAGAACAACAAAAACACCAAACAGTCTTAGCATCTGAATGGTTACGATTTCTGGCTTGCTGGTTAAATTAAATCAAGTAGGGGGTTTTCATTGCAGCTAGGTCAAAATAAATGATTCAAAAAGCCAACTTCACAAAAAGAATGAAGTTGGGTCTTGAGACTTTGATGACAATTTGTTGATTCAGGTTCTAGAGCTTAAAAATAGGACAAAAGGGGTGTGGGAGAGAGATGCTTGAGGTTGAAGGTGTACGAGAAATTGGTAGTGAGGAAGAGCTGCTTGGACATTCTATTTCTCCGTCTCATATAAAAACCAACCGCGTTCTAGAATTACTTTTGGTCTCGAACCACCATTTGAAACTAGCTACACGATAAAGCTAACCGCAGTATCAGAGTGTAGTTGTCACTTAAGATCAACAACAGTTTCAGAATGTGGTTGGTCTTCATCCACCACCTATTTGAATTAAGTGATTCTCCATGTGTGATAACTGGACAACAAATCGAGTCACTGTGATTTGATATCGCGGTTGTGTTGCATCAAACCTTCATTTGAGAGACGATGATGGGTCAAATGTATATTATTTTAGAAAAAAAATTCTAAAATTGAGTAATTTCAAAAAAAATTATTAAAAAAAGATAACCTTAAAAAAAATTGATTTGAGAGTATAAGAGTAAAAGTCAACAAAATTACTAAAACAATTGTATATATGTATATATAAATCAAATATAAAAACAATAAAGGTAGGATTGTGTTTCCATGACCAAAACATCCCCAAAATCACGTTGGGAAGCAAGATTCAAAGGCTCAAAACAGAATCAATAAAAAAAAAGGATTCGCAAGTCCACTCCATCAGACAAAAATTCTGAACGAACCCTAACCCAATTTCATGGCGGAGAAGTCAATTTCTTCGCAGAAGCCAATCCAATCTCCCGCCCTAGACCCTATCCTTCAAACCCCAACCCTAACTTCAAATCCTACGATCATCACCTCGCCACAACCACCACCTTCTTCAATTCAGTCTCACTCCCCTTCCTTGGATATTCACAACCACATCCAGATCAATCCGCAGCACAAGCTGCTGATGCAGCAGCAGCACAATTTGTTGATGCAACGCTCCCCCTCCATCTCCAGGTTTAATCAGCTCCAGGGTCAGACGCAGACGCAGACGCAGTTCGGGATTGGGGGGCAGCAGCAAAGTGCTGCCATGTTTGGGCAGTCCAATTTCGCTGGTGGGTCGGTCATGTCTCAGCAGCAGCAGCAGCAGCAGTTGCAGAGGCAGCAACAACAACAGCAGCAGATCAATATGGCTGGCGGGAATATGGGGAGGAACGGATTGATGGGACAAAATGGGCAACTTTTGCAGGGCCAGTTAAATATGCAATCACAGATGTTAGTTTCAGTAAGTTATTTATGTTAATTTCTGACATGTATCTAATTTTTTAAGATTTTTCTGAATATTTAGTTTGATTCATATGAAGATTTTATTATCATAGCTCTCAATCAGCTAATGCGTTAGGGATCATTTGACTTGCCATGTACGTGGATCAGATTAATTAGTTGTTTTTATGTATTGATCACCCATTTCCCATGAATTATAGATGCATGTTCTGGTCCGCCGGATTCATAGACTTGATGACTAATCAATTGCTGTGTTACAGTTATTTTTTTTCAATTCATGAGCGCAGTGTGAATTAACTGATACAAGGTTCTCAATTTTCATTGTTTTATAGAATAAAAGTAGCACATAATAATACTCTTACACTGTACGGATCTCAAACATTATGAGTATGAATCTGTGCCGAGAACATGTGAGGAATCCTCTCAAAATTTGTGAATGTTTTGTTTTTGTACCCATGGGAAGTAGAAAAAAATGAAGTGAAACCTACAAATGTTTCCCTTAAATTCTCCAACATATATACTTCCTCCAAACTTTCCATGATAATCTAACATAAAATTTGTATTTTTCCTCTCTTACATCTTTCCATGCCATAGATTTTCCAAGATCCAATTCGAGTGTAATGGATACGGTCACTACAGTGCATGAGTTTAGATGCAATATGCCAGTGTGAGCTTCATATCTGTAGACTTGAAGTAAAACACTGATGCATAACTTCTTGATGTTTGAACAGTATTAATAAGAAATACTGACTTCTGGTTTGGTTGATGTCATCTGTGCAGCCAAGGCAGAAGGCGGGGTTAGTACAAGGAGCACAGTATCATACAGGCAATACACCTGGGCAAATGTTGCAGGGAATGCAGACAATTGGAATGACTGGGTCGCTTAATATGCCTTCGCAGATGAGAGATAATGGGGCACTGAACTATGCTCAACAGCGTATGAATCAGGGACAAATGAGGCAGCAGTTGTCCCAGCAAAATCCCGTAAATTCCCAGGTATGAACACCACTGCTAGACTCTACTTAAGATATAAATCTTAGGGAGTCTTAAGTTATCTATGTTGCTGTTGATCTTGATTTCTTAACATATGAGTTGTGTTTCCTCATACTATTGGTGCTTCGGTGAATCACTAATGCATATCCTCCCTTTTATTTTGATGGTTACGCTAAGGTATTCCATGTAGATGCACAGTGCAAGGTCTTCTGAGTGTTTTAAATTGAACGTTATCAATTACTTGTTTGAATTTTCATGAGAATTCGTCCTCTTTATGGGACAGGCCCTGAGAATTAATTGTTCTCTGCAACAGAGGGTCTTTAAAGAAACCAAATAGTGATTAGCAACATATAGATTGGTACACATTGCTGACTCTCTATACAAATCTATAAGAGCTTCCTTTCCTACTTGATTTTCTAGACCATGATTTTTGTATTGCCGCCAAATATTGCCTTCAGTTTAGTGCCTTTGTTTTTCAATAAGCCTGTTGAAACATTATATGTTTTGTCAAGTCTGCCTTTATAGATTATTCTAAAACACTTGTACACCAGTTTTGTACTGTTTACTGAAGTATGACTATGAGCCGGTGTGGGGATTAATTTTGTTTTGCAAAACTATCCCGGAGGGTTACGGTGCTTGCTAACTTGTATTGTGTGATTTACTCAAGTAACTGTCAATGTGGAAATTTGTTTTGTCATATCAACAGTATCCAGCAGGGTTTGGTTAGGATGCCCATATTTTATGTGTGCTATAAATGCCCGCAGATGTTGATGAACAATAAAAAAAATCATTCTTTTAGGAAGATACACCCACCTTTTAGTATTTGGTAATAAGACTTTGACATAAAATTATTACTTATCAATTCAGGCTCAAGGCCTAACAAGGACATCATCTCTAGCATTTATGAATCCACAAATGTCTGGGTTGGCACAGAACGGTCAACCATCAATGATGGAAAATTCATTGACACAACAGCAACAGCATTGGTCAAAGCAAATGGCTGGAATGAATGCACCTGCGTCATCTTCTTACCGTCTTCAACAGCATCGGCACCATCAACTTTTCTTGCAGCAGCAAATGGTGCCTTCTGCACAAATGAATCAAAATTCAATGGGCTTTAATCCACAGCAATTCAGTCAACTTGTACAGAATCAATCAACAATGCCTCAGCAGCAGCAGCAATCTCTACAAATGCTAGGGCCCAATGGCCAGAAAACCCTTAGTTTGACAGGCTCACAGCCAGATGCTACAGCATCCAGCGCAACAACACCGGGGGGAAGTTCTAGCCAAGGGACAGAAGCAACCAATCAGCTTCTGGGAAAGAGAAAAATACGAGATCTGGTTTCACAGGTCTGTCTGTATGCACTTATTATATAGTTATTGGAAGCCGGTCACCTGGTTCCGTTTAGATTTATGGTGTGGAATATTTTTTTGTTTCTTCACATTCATTTTCATGTTCTCATTGCCCATGAAATTTGACCTCAAATAACTATGGTAGGGAGTTTAATCATGTTGACATCAAGTGCAGATTTTGGTAAAAATAACAGATAATACATGGTTTAAGCCTATTGCTCCTTGTTGCATTTATAGATAATATCAAAACTGAACAAAAATAGTTCTGACCTTGTTTGTGTGTCGTATACCAGCTATAATATCAATTGTGTGTAAACTGCAGGCCACACTAAACAAGAAGTAGAACATTTTAAGTTACAAGTCATATTATCAAATCTGCTTTCGCTGTATTTGGGATTTCAAATGGATTCTTTGATCTTCTTGTTATCTGTTGGTTTCCAGTGTTTTCTTCATTACTGTAATGACCTCAAAATATGACCTGTTATATATTGCCTCCTTAGGTTGATTTACATGCAAAGCTGGATTCTGAGGTTGAAGATATTTTGTTGGAGCTTGGTGATAGCTTCATTGAATCGGTAAGATTGACTACACTCAATACAAAATGCTGTGTCCATATTCTATACCCAACCACCTTTACCAGTAGAAATTATTGAATTGGTTTGAACGTCTCAGATTGAAATTATTCAGCTGGTGATGAATGGTTGAGGTTTCTTCCTTACAGGTCATGGCATTTGCTGCAACTTTGGCCAAACACCGGAACTCATCAACTTTGGAGGCCAAGGATTTGTTATTACACCTAGGTTTGTTCTGAAATCCTATCCCCAAGATTGGATTTGTGACTAATTGACTTCTATAAATACTCCACCCTTTGAGTTAAATGTGAATTGATGACAATGCTGATTTTTTTATTATTTGGGATTCCTAGTTATCAATGTTTGAGAATTCGCAACAGCTTCGTAGAATTAGAAACAACACCCATGTGCATTTCAAAGTTCTTCAACTTTACACTGAGTTTACTTGTTTTTTTATAGACCCTTATAGGAAGAACCTCATTGGTACTGATAAAATTGATAGATATTTTTTACCTATTTGGATGCTAGCATATTTTTTTCTTCTCGGCCTCGTCCTAGTATTAGTAAGGAGAGTCCAAATTAGATACGCCTTAGGGATCTTTCCTTTTCATGATTCATTTCATGTAATCCATCTCGTCAGTTTTACTTGCGTCCTTTGGTAATAGTAGAATTTGTTCTACAGTTATTGGTTGCAAAGCTACCATGTTCCATGTTTCTGGCATATGACATAGCAAAGCATCTGTTAGTCCTCTTATATATCTCTGTTGGGTGAATGAATGGCTTGATAAATCACTTCACAACATGTGATCCTTACAAAATTGTGGGATAGGTGTTTGGTGCCGCTTTCTACTCAGATGTGTTACTTCTTCGTTTTTATATAAATGTTTACTACACACTAAAGGCAAGATACTTCTCTCTTCCCCTCTTTTTCATCTGTGTGCAGAGAAGAATTGGAATTTGAAAGTTCCGGGATATTCCAGTGAAGCACAGAAAAATTCGAGCAAACCTGTAAGTTTTCACTGCATTTCATCAATTTTAACTTCCCGTGTCAATGCTTTGGTGACTTTAATGTATTGCGGATAGTGTATGGAGCATCTTTTGCCTTATAATTTTCTGTGCCACGAGTTTATCCCTACAGAAGAACATATTGCCTTGAACTTAAAAGTTGCGATGTTTTAGGTTTATTTCTTAGTGCCTATTTTTGACACTTCAGACAGACTATCAAGTAGATTACATGCAGGCTTTATGAAGTAATAGCTCGTATTGTCATTTAATCTTTGTATTGCATTTCATGCAGACATCAAATGACATACACAAGAAGCGCCTTGACATGGTATGGTTTCAACTCATTCAGACATTCCATTAGAAAATTTTCGTGCACCACAAGTATTCAACCCAGAGGAACTCTTTCCTGCCAGATCCGCACACTTATGGAATCATCACAGCCGAAAAAAGATGCTGCTGCTGCAGCAGCAACAACAACGACAATCCATGGAATGGATGGACAACTTAACTCAGACCGCCACCTGATGCGTCCTTCCCCAAGTTCAGAGCAGCTGGTTGCACAGTCGGCATCTGGCTCTCAAATGCGCATCAACTAACTCAATTCTGAAATATGAAGGATGACAGACAGGTAGACAGACACATCTTGGTTGCTGGTCGGCATGGAAGGGATTTTGGGGGTGTTATGGTTATAGATGAATTTAGTGCATTTTATATCTTCTTTCATTAATCACATCAATCAATAATACATTGTCCTTCATTCCCCTTCAAAAGTCCTATGTAAATATTTGGCCCATAAATCTCTTGTACCAACTTTTGATCAGTGTATCATGTAATGCATAGTATATCTAGATCATACGTTCAACAACACAATACACTTTTAAATTAAAGCAACGAAGTAAGATAAAGAAAATGCCCGAGAAAATTTATTTAATTTGTTGTAGAAATTGAAAAATTCAGTTAATTTGTCAATAAATTATTATTTTCTAATATCTTGATTTATAATTTAGCTCAATTTTTCAAATAAAATAACTGCTGCATAGTATATCTATATACATAGTGACAAATTAACTTCAGCTTTTGGTTTAAACTATTTTTTCATTTTTATAGTTCAAACCATGATTCAGGGAACCAACAATTTTTTGTCCCCGTCAACGCCTCTTTAAGTCAAATCTACTGCTCGTATTCTCTAGCATTCCATTAACACGACTTAACTTATTTTTTCTAATTTGTCCTCATCCCTTTATTTAATTTCGATTATACCATATTTGAGTATTTTATTTTGATTTTGCCACACTTGATAAAACCGCGAATGATATCAGCGGTTTGTTTAAGAAAATTAAGAATGACATCCCATATTTTACTTCTTAAGGTCCTGCACATGTCTGCCAACGCATCAAAAAGGAAATGACATTTGTGATTTTCTTTTAACAAAGCGCCAATGTCATTTGTGGTTTTATCAAATGAGGCAAAATTAAAATTAACTACCAAAGTAGGGTAGAAATGAAGTTAAATAGTGAGATGAAGACAAATTGGTAAAGAAATTCAAATATGGGCAAGTTAGTTCTGATTTTCAGTTTTCAACCCAAATAACCAAATTTGTGGGTATTCGTACGAAAAATAGGCCGATTTTGATTTTCTCTTATTTTTCTAATGTGCACTTCAATTTTTGAAACTGAAGTTCGGTCATCAAGCACGGTTTTCATCTCAATCCATTTCTACTTTCTTCCCGAATCAGCCTATCGAAGTTCGGTCATCAAGCACGGTTTTTCATAAAAAATCACCGAATTGGGCACCTAAAACGTGTCAGGATTTTGTGAGACTTGACCAATATTCTTAAAAAAAATTCATTTTACAATATGAACAAGTTAATTTTAATTTTAATTTTTTTGACCCAATCACCAAGTTTGTGGATATATCCCAACGAAAAATGTCCAATTTCGGTTTTCTCGTCTTTTTTAAATCTACGGACTTTTATTTTTCAAATCGAGGCACGATCTCTTTCTACGTGTCATATAAAGATGTCATGAAAGATTTCATCCCAATCCATTTCTTCTTTCCTGCCAGATCACCCTTTCAAAGTTCTGTCCTCGGGCACAAGTTTAAATCAAAAAAGGAACTAAAACAGACCCCTAAAACGTGTCTGAATTCTGTGAAACTTTGTCATAGCCTTAAAAAGTTTCATTGTATACTATTTGAGAAATTAGTTTTGATTTTCATTTTTTTGACTCGAATCACCAAATTTGTTGATATACCACTAGAGAAAATGGGTTGATTTTTATTTTCTCTTATTTTTCTGACCTACGAACTTCTATTTTTGAAACCGAACCATGATTATCTTCTATCTATTGTCTAAAGATGTCATGACAGTTTTCATCTCAATCTTTTAATGCTTGGTCCTCTAACATGATTTTTCTTAAAAAATGATTGAAACGGGCTCATAAAACGTGTCTCAATCCCTGAAACTTTGCTAATAGTCTTAAAAAATTTCACTTTATACTACCATAAAGTTAGTTCTTTTAAATTTTATGGGTATATCCCCTACGGAAAATGGGCCGATTTTAGTTTTCTCTTTTTTTTTCCAACCTGGGAACTTCTATTTTTGAAACCGAGCTATGTGCCTTCTAGAAATACCATGAGAGTTTTAATCTCAATCGGTTTTTATTTTCTAAAAGCCTTTAAAAGTTCAGTCCTCGTGAATGTTTTTTCATCAATAAATTGTTGAAACTGAGACCTATAACGTATCTAAATTTTGTGAGACTTTGTCAATAGTCTTAAAAAATTCATCATACACTATGGCGAAGTTAGTTCATATTTTTTTTATTTTGACCCAAATCACCAAATTTGTTGGTATATGGAAAATGAGCAAATTTTGGTTTTCTCTGTTTGTTCAACCTACAGACTTCTGTTTTAGAAACCAAACTAGAATCACCTTCTACTTGTTGTCCTAAGATGCTAAAACAGTCTTCATCCCAATCTGTTTCTCATTTTCAGCCCGGATATGCCTTTCAAAGTTCAGTCCTCATGCATGGCTTTTCGTGGATAAATTACTAAAAAAGGCCCATAAAAGGTTTCTAAATCTCATGCCTTGGTCAATAGTCTTAGAAAGTTTTATTTTGTACTATGAAAAAGTTAGTTTTTATTTTTATTTTTTGACCCGAATCACCAAAATTGTAAGTATATCCTCTATGAAAAATGGGATGATTTTTTTCACTTATTTTTCCAACCTACCGACTTCTCTTTTTGAAACCGAGCAAGAATCTCCTTCTGCTTATTATTTATACATACAAGGATAATTTTTGTTCTAATCAATTTCTCCTTTTCTTCTTAGATCAGCCTTTTAAAGTTCTGTCCTCGAGAACATTTTTTCAAAAAAATTGCTGAAATGAGCCTCTAAAACGTGTATAAATCTCGTGAAACTTAGCCAACAGTCTTAAAAAAGTTTTATTCTACAAGTGAGCAAGTTAGTTCTGATTTTTAGATTTTGACCCAAATCACCAAATATGGGGATATATATACCCCTTTGAAAAATGGGCTGATTTCAGTTCTCTCATTTTTCTTACCCGCAGACTTCTATTTTTAAAACTCAGCTAGGATCACCTTCTATGTGTCGTTTAGAGATGACACAATAGTTTTCGTTCTAACCAATTTCACCTTTTCTGTAAATATTAGCTTTTTAAATTTTGGTCTTTGTCACATATTTTCAAAAATAAATCGCCGAAACGGCCTCATAAAACTTGGCTGCAACCTGTGAAATTCTATTTTTGAGACGGGACAAGTATCACCTTATATATGTGGTGTAGAGATGCAACGACATTTTTCATCCAAATCCGTTTCCCCTTTCTGGCCTGGATCAGTGTTTCAAAGTTCGGTCCTCGACATAGTTTTTGAAAAAGCACTAAAATAGATCTCTAAAATATGTTTGAATTTTATGAAACTTTGCCAATAATCTTAAAATGTTGCATTCTACAATGTGGGAAAGAATTTTCAGATTTTTGTCTTTTGACCCAAATCACTCAATTTGTGGGTATCCCTATAGAAAATGGGCCAATTTGGTTCTCTTATTCTTCCAACCTGAGAACTTCTAGTTCTGAAACCAAGCTCTGTGTCTTCTAGAGATGCCACGAGAGTTTTCATCTCAATCTGTTTCTCTTTTTCTGTCCGGATCAACTTTTAAAGTTTGGTCCTCCTACACCTTTTTTCATTAATAAATTATTGAAACAGAGACCTAAAATGTTCCCGAATTTCATGAGATTTTTCCAATAGTTTTAAAAAGATTCATTATAGTACATTGTGAGGAAGTTAATTCATATATTTTATTTTGACCCGAATCACCAAAGTTATTTGTATACCCCTATGAAAAATGTGCCAATTTTGGTTCTCTTATTTTTCCAACCTACAGAATTCTGTTTTAGAAATTAAGCTAGGATCACCTTCCACGTGTTTTCTGAAGATGTTATGATAGTCTTTCAAAGTTTGGTCCTCGTGCATGGGAACGGACCCATAAAACATGTCTAAATCTCATGACTTGGTGAATAGTCTTAGAAAGTTTCATTTTACACTATGGGAAAGTTAGTTTTAATTTTTATTTTTTGACCCGAATCACCAAAATTGTTGGTATAACCAGCTATGAAAAATGGGACAATTTTTTTCTCTTATTTTTCCAACCTACAGACTTCTATTTTTGAAACTGAGCAATAATCTCCTTCTACTTGTCATTAGAGATACCACGACAATTTTTATCAGAATCAGTTTTCTCTTTTCTACTTACATCAGCCTTTTAAAGTTCGGTCCTCGAGCATAGTTTTTTAAGAAAAATTGCTGGAACGAGCCCTTAAACATGTCTGAATACAACTTAGCTAACTGTCTTAAAAAGTTTCATTCTACAATGTGGGCAAGTTAGTTTTGATTTTAAGTTTTTGACCCAAATTACCAAATTTGTAGGTATACATACCCCTATGAAAAATGGGCTAAATTTTAGTTTTATCTTTTTTCCAACCTGCAGATTTTTATTTTTGAAACTTACTTAGGATCACCTTCTAAGTGTCGCTAGAGATGACTTGATAGTTTTTGTTCCCATCAGTTTTACCTTTTCTAAAAAAATTAGCCTTTTAAATTGTGGTCTTTATGCACAATTTTTCAAAGATAAATCACCGAAACGGCCTCATAAAACTTGGCTGCATCATATGAAACCTTGTTGATAGCCTTAAAAAGTTTCATTCTACACTATGTGCAAGTAACTTCTGATTTTCCGACAGGGCAAATGTGGTGTAGAGATGCAACGACAATTTTTTATCCAAATTGGTTTCTCCTTTCCGGCCTAGATCAGCCTTTCAAAGTTCGATCCATGGCATGGTTTTTTCATGGAAAAAGCACTAAAACACACCGCTAAAACATGTCTGAATTTCATGAAACTATTCTAAAAGTCTCAAAACTTTTCATTGTATGCTGTGGGAAAGTTTGTTCCCATTCTATTCTTTTAACCCGAATCACCAAATTTGTGGGTAAAGGAAATTCAGCCAATTTTGATTCTATTAATTTTCCAACCTGTGAACTTCTAGTTTTGAAACTGAGCTATGTCTTCTACAGATGCCATGAGAGTTTTCATCTCAATGTGTTTCTCTTTTCCTGTCTGGATTAGCCTTTTACAGTTTGGTCCTCATGCACATTTTTTCATCAATAAATTATTGAAACAGAGACCTAAAACGTGCCCGAATTAAATGATATTTTTCCAATAGTCTTAAAATATTCATTATAGTACACTGTGGAGAAGTTAGTTCAGATTTTTTTTATTTTGGCCCAAATCACCAAATTTGATGGTATACCCTTATGGAAAATGAGCCAATTTTGGGTTTATTTTTTTCCAACCTACAAAGTTCTGTTTTAGAAATCAAGTTAGATTCACCTTCTACGTGTTGTCTAAAGATGCTACGGCAGTCTTTCAAAGTTCAATCCTTGTGCACGGTTTTTCATTGATAAATTGCTGAAACTGGCCCATAAAACCTTTCTAAATACATGAATTGGTCAATAGTCTTAGAAAATTTCATTTTACGCTATGGGAAAGTTTGTTTTGATTATTATTTTTTTATTTGAATTACCAAAATTGTGGGTATAACCCCCTATGGAAAATGAGATGATTTTTTATCGCTTATTTTTCCTACCTAAAGACTTTTATTGTTGAAAATGATCAATAATCTCCTTCTACTTGTCATTTAGAGATACCACGACAGTTTTTGTCGCATTCAATTTCCCTTTTATGCTTAGATTATTAGTCTTTTAAAGTTTGGTCCTCGAACATAGTTTTTCATGAAAAAATTACTGAAACGAGTCCCTAAAACATGTCTGAATCATGTGAAACTTAACTAACGGTCTTAAAGAGTTTCATTTTACAATGTGGGTAAGTTACTTCTAATTTTCAATTTTTGACCCAAATCACCAAATTTGTGGGTATTACCCCTTCGAAAAATGGGCTGATTTTAGTTCTCTCATTTTTCCAACCTCCAAACTTAAGTTTTTGAAACTTAGCTAGGATCACCTTCTACATGTCTTCTAGAGAAGTGATAATAGTTTTTGTTCCAACAAGTTTTCCCTTTTTGCAAAGATTAGCCATTTAAATTTCGCTCTTTGTGCATGAGTTTTTAAAGATAAATCGTTGAAACGGCCTCATAAAACTTGGCTGCATCCTGTAAAACTTTACCAATAGTCTTTAAAAGTTTCATTCTACACTGTGGGCAGGAAACTTTTGGTTTTCCAATATGTGGAATTATGCTTTTGAAACCGGGCAGGGATCACATTCTATATATGGTACAGAGATGCAACAATATTTTTCATCCAAACGTGTTTCTCCTTTCCGACCCGGATCAGCCTTTCAAGGTTCTGTCCTCAACAAGGTTTTTCATGCATAAAGCACTTAAATATGTATAAATTTCATGAAACTTTGTCAAAAGTCTTAAAAAATTTAATTCTAATTGTGGGTAAGTTAGTTCAGATTTTTCTATTTTGATCCAAATCACCAAATTTGTTGGTATACCCCAACGAAAAATTAATCCATTTTATTTCTCTTATTTTTCCAACCCATAAAGTTCTGGTTTAGATTCCGAGATAGGATCACCTTCTACGTGTTGTCTAAAATTGATATGACAGTCTTCGTCCAGTCTGTTTCTCCTTTCCTACTTGGATCCGCCTTTCAAAATTCGGTTTTCCGCATAGTTTTTCATGAAAAAACTACTAGAACGGGCCTCTAAAACATGTCTAAGTTTCATAAAATTTTACCAATAGTCTTCAAAGTTTCATTCTATAGTGTGGGAAAGTTTGTTCACATTTTTCACTACTGATCTGAATCACCACAGTTGTGGGTATCCCTATGGAAAATGGAGCGATTTTGATTTTTCTTATTTTTCCAATCTGGGAATTTCTACTTTTGAAATCAAGATATGTGTCTTCTAGAGATGCCACAAGAGATTTCATCTCAATCCGTTTTTCTTTTTCTGTCTGGATCAGCCTTTCAAAGTTCGGTCCTTCTACATATTTTTTTCATCAATAAATTATTGAATATGAGTCCTAAAACGTATATGAATTTCATGAGGCTTTGCCATTAGTCTTAAAACGATTCATTATACGTTATGGTGAAGTTAGTTCAAAATTTTCTATTTTGACCCAACCCACCAAATTTGTTTGTATATATCCCTACCAAAAAAGAGCCGATTTTGGTTTTCTCTTGTGTTTTCTAACATACAAAATTCTGTTTTAGAAACCGAGCTAGAATAACCTTCTACATGTTGTCTAACGATGCCACGATAGTTTTCATCCCAATATGTTTCTTCTTTTCTACCCGGATCAGCCTTTTAAAGTTCAGTCATCGTGCACTGTTTTTCATGGATTTTGCACAAACAGGCCTAGAAAAGGTGTCTGAATCCCACAAACTGATCAATAGTCATAGAATGTTTCATTTTACATAATTGCTAAGTTTATTTTAATTTTTTGACCCCGAATCACCAATTTTGTGGGTATACCCCCTACAGAAATAGGACAATTTTTGTTATCTCTTATTTTTCCAACCTACAGACTTTTGTTTTTGAAACCTAGCAAGGATATCCTTCTACTTGTTGTGTAGAGATATCATGACAATTTTTATCTCATTCAATTTCTCCTTTTCTATACTGATCAATCTTTCAAAGTTCGGTCATCGGGCACGGTTTTTATAAAAAAACATTGAAACAAGCCCCTTAAACGTGTCTAGATCTCACGAACCTTGGCTAATACTCCTAAAAAGTTTCATTTTATAGTGTGGGAAAGTTAGTTCAAATTTTCTTTTTTTGAACCGAATCGCCAAATATGTTGGTATACATACGGAAAATAGACCGATTTTATTTTTCTCTTATTTTTCAAAGTTGTAGAGTTTTGTTTCCAAATCGAACTAGAATTAACTTTTATGTAACGCCTAGAGATATCATAACTATTTTCGTCCCATCCAGTTTCCCCTTTACAGCACATATTACCTTTTAAATTCCGATCTTCGGTAAAAATTTTCATGGATAAATCACTGAAACAGGCCTCTAAAATGTGTCTAATTCCCGTGAAATTTTGCCAATAGTCATTAAAAGTTTCATTATACACTATGGGAAAGTTACTTCTGATTTTCATTTTTAACCCAAATTACAAAAGTTGTAGGTACCCCTAAAAAAAGCCGATTTTGATTTTCTTTTTGTTTTCTAACCTACGAAATTCTGATTTTGAAACCAAGTTTGGATCACCTTCTATATGTCGTGTAGAGATGGAATAGAAGTTTTTATCCCAATATCTTTTTACATTCCTGCCCGGATTAGCCTTTCAAATTTCGGTCATCGGCATAGTTTTTCATGGAAAAAGCACTGAAATGGGCCTCTAAAACATGTCCGCATCTTGTGAAATTTTGGCAATAGTTATAAAACATACTTTCTACACTGTGTAAAAGTTAGTTCAAATTTTCATTTATTAACTTGAATCACCAAATTTTCATTTATTAACTTGATTTTCACTTATTTTTCCAACCTGCGGACTTTTACTTTTGAAACTGAGTTAGAATACCTTCTACGCATTACCTAGAGATGCCACAATAGTTTCATCTCAACAAATTTCCCTTTTCCTGCACAGATCGGCCTTTTAAATGTCAATCTTTACGCACTGTTTTTCTTGGATAAGTCGTTGAAACTGACCTCTAAAATGTATCAAATTCCTGTGAAACTTTGCTAATAGTCTTAAAAAGTTTCATTATTCACTATGGGCAAGTTAGTTTTTATTTTTATTGTTTGATCTGAATCATCAAATTTGTGGGTATACCCCCGTGAAAAATGGGCGAATTTCGGTTTTCTTTTATTTTTCCAACCTGTGAAATTCTATTTTTTAAACCGAGAAATGATAATCTTATACATGTTATCTAGAGATGCTATGGCAATTTTCATCCCAATCTATTTCTGTTTTCCTTTACGGATAAGCCTTTCAAAGTTAGAAGCTCATACATAGTTTTTTATGGATAAATTACTTAAACGGGCCCCTAAATGTGTCCTAGTCCCATGGAACTTGGCAAATAATCTTAAAAAGTTTTATTTTACACTTCGGGCTAGTTATTTTTTATTTTCATTTTTGTCCCAAATAACCAAATTTTTGGGTCGATTTTAGTTTCCAACCTATGGACTTCTACTTTTTTAAACCGAGGTAGGATTACATTTTATGTGTCTTTTAGAGATGACATGATAATTTTTGTCTTAACCAAGTTCCACTTTTTGCATAGATCAGCCTTTTAAATTTCGAACTTCACGCACGGTTTTTAATGGATAAATCGCTGCAATGGACCCCTAAAACGTGTATGATAACCCCATGAAACTGGCAAATAGTCTTAAAAGTTTCATTCTACACTATGGGCTAGTCAATTCTAATTTTCATTTTTTGACCCGAATCACCAAATTTGTGGGTATTCCTTTATAGAAAATTAGCCGATTTAAGTTCTCTTATTTTTCCATTCTGCAAACTTTTGTTTTTAAAACTGAGCTAGGATAACTTTATATGTGTTTTCTAGAGATGCCAAGACAATTTCCATCCCAATCCATTTATTCTTTTCTACCCTGATCAGTCTTTCAAAGTTCCTGTACTCGAGAACGGTTTTAATGGCAAAATCACCGAAACAGGTCCCTAAAATGTGCCTAAATCCCGTGAAACTTGATAAATATTCTTAGAAATTTTCATAATACTAGTTTACATTTTTATTTTTAACCTCAATCATCATATTTATGGGTGTCCCACGGAAAATGGGACAATTTGGGATTTTTCTTATTTTCCCAACCTACGGACTATTGTTTTTAAAACCGAGTTAGGATCTCCTTCTACGTGTCGTCTAAAGATACCATGATAGTTTTTATCCCAACTAGTTTTCCCTTTTCTACACAGATCAACCATTTAAATTTTGTCTTCGGGCATGGGTTTTTATGGATAAATCGCTGAAATGGGCTCCTAAAATGCGTTTGAATCCCCTAAAACTTAAGAAGTAGTCTTCAAAAATTGAATACTACACTGTAGCTAAGTTAGTTCTTATTTTCTTTTGATCTGTATCACCAAATTTGTGGGTATATACTAGAAAACGGGTCAATTTTGATTTTCTTTTACTTATTCAACTTGCAGAGTTTTGTTTTTGAAACCAAGCATGGATCAACTTCTACTTGTCATCAAGGAATTACAAGAAGTTTTCATCCCAATCCGTTTCTCCTTTCCTTCCCATATCAGCCTTTCAAAGTTCATTCCTTGGGCACAGTTTTTCTAATAAAATCACTGAAACAAGCCACTAAAACATGTTTAAATCCTGTGAAACTTTATTGATAGTCTTAAAAAGTTTCATCTACAGTGAAGAAAGTTAGTTTAAATTTTCAGTTTTTGACCCGAATCATAAAATTTGAGGGTATGCCCCCAAGAAAAATAGGATATTTTGGTTTTCTCTTATTTTTTTCAACCTACGGACTTCTGTTTTTAAAAACTAAGCTAGGATCTTCTTCTGTGTCGTCTAGAGATGCCATAACAAATTTCATCCCAATCTGCTTCTTCTTTCATGCACAAATTAGCCTTTAAAAGTTCGGTCCTTGGGCAGGGTTTTTAAAGTAAAAATCACTAAACGGGCCCGTAAAACGTGTCAGAATCCCATGAAACTTGGCCAATTGTATTAGAAGCTTTATTTTATACTATTGAGAAGTTAGTTCTTGTTTTTATTTTTGACCCGAATCACCTCATTTGCTAGTATACTCCCTATGGAAAATGAGCAGATTTTGGTTTTTTCTTATTTTTCCAACCTGTACACTTCTATTTTTCAAACCAAGCTAGAATCACCTTCTACATATCGTCTCAAAATGCCATGATAGTTTTTGTCCCAACCAATTTCCTCTTTTCTACATAGATCATCATTTTGAATTTTGATCTTCATGCATGGTTTTTCAAGGATATGTTGCTGAAACTAGCCCCCTAAATGTGTCTGAATCCCATAAAATTTTGTTAACAGTCATAAAGAGTTTTATTCTATCTATGGAAGGTTAGTTTTGAGTTTTATTTGTTGACCCGAATCCCAAACGTTTTGACCCTATGAAAAATGGGCTAATTTTTTTTATTTTTTAAAAATTTAGAATTCTATTTTTTCTAAACCGAGCTAGGATAACCGTCTATGTATGCCATGATAGTCTTCATCCCAGACGTTTCTCTTTTCCTTTTCGGATCAGCCTTTCAAAGTTTGAGACTCGGGCATAATTTTTTATGGATAAATCACTAAAACGGGCTCTAAAACGTGTCGAATACCGTGAAACTTGGCAAATAGTCTTCTAAAGTTTCATTTTCACTGTGGGTAGGTTAATCCTTATTTTTTAATTTTTGATTTGAATAACCAAATTGTGGGTATACTCCTATAAATATGGGCCGTTTTAGTTTTCTCTTATTGTCCTAAGATGCCACAACAGTTTTCAACCCAATCCGTTTCTCCTTTCATGCACAGATCAATTTTTCAAAGTTCAATCTTCAAACATAATTTTTAATGAAAAAAATCGTTGAACGGGCACCTAAAACTTATCTGAATTCTGTGAAATTTGACCATAAATCACATGGAAATTTAATACTCAAGGTCATGTACATATCTCTTAACAAATCAAATTGGAACTGATATTCACGGTTTTCTTTAAACAAACCGTTAATATCATTCGTGATTTTGTCAAAATGGGCAAAATTGAAACTAATTACTCAAACGAGAGAAAATTAAAATTAAATAGTGGGATAGGGGAAAATTGAAAAAGACATCTTTATGCTTCTACATATTTAATTTTTATCCACATGACTATTTTAATAATTTTACTACATTTTTACTTTTATCTTTTCAAATTCACCCCAAGTCCAGAAACATTTATTTTTACCTTTTCTTCTTTTTTCTCTTTCAAAACTTTATTTTCCGCACCCTCCAAAATTTTAATATTTTTGCATTCATGATTTAAATGAGGAGGCAATAATTGTAAAACTGACCGGTTCGATTAGAAACCTTAAGGGTTGGTTCGTTCGGGTCGATTTTGTCTTAAGACGAAGCGAACGCTTCATTTTACTTCGTCTTCTATATCGTCTCTGAAGTCTGAACTGCTGCAGTGGAAGCTACGGTATGCTCTTTATCTTCCAATTCGGATCGGCTAAGTATCGCAATTCACAGCATGATATATTTGTCCGTGATTTTGATTCCGGGATAGAATGCAATCTGATTCTAATTATTTGTTTACTCTTTTCCGAATTGGATTCAGTTCTATAACAATTTTTTTTCATGAGTGTTGCTTCAGTTTTCTTCCGCATTATTTTATATTCGTTTGCATTTTGATCCCCGGAGGAGGAGATAACCGGTGATGGTCAAATTGTTCCGTCCTGTCTCTCAACCATGATTCATTTTATCCCTTCATTTTCGGTTGAAATTACTCAACTTATGTGGACGTTTATTCCTCGAGAGTAGCAGAAAATCTGACTTGTAATTGAAGATTCCCAATTTAGTTTAACAGAGCTCACCACCCTTAGTGGCCTGTATAGAAAATAGGCATTTTGTACCTTTTTTTTTGAATTAGGATTTTCATAAATGAGGTGGATGCTAGCCTGTATGATTGCAGCAGTGGCTACTCCTAGTGGTAAAATAATTACAAATAGTTATGGATCAATATGTAGAATAATCCATTATTTTTTTTATGTAACTATAACAGAGGTGTTCTTTACTAATGGTATGCAGCATGGTTATTGCCTTTTGATTCTACATTTTCTAGACTTGTGCAGTAACAAAGATTTAGGCCAACATGGGGATCATTGAGAGAATCAAGGAAATTGAAGCTGAGATGGCAAGGACGCAGAAAAATAAAGCCACAGGTTTTTTACTTTTAATCCAGATATTATATGCTGCCACCTTTAGGATACTCATTTATACTTCCAGCTTAAACTGTTTTTGACTATGCTAAGGGATGAGTTTAATTATGATGCCTGCGAGTTTATTTTTCCCATTTACTTGACCCCTGACGCTCATTTTCTCGGAATGTGCAGAATACCATCTTGGCCAACTCAAGGCAAAAATTGCAAAGTTGAGGACTCAGTTATTAGAACCTCCGAAGGTGCGTTCATCTTTTTTCAGTCAGCGGATTGTCGAAACATGATAGATTTATTGACCCTCAGTCTTTTGTATTTTTCCATGCTGAACTTGTAATTTCTGAGGTTCAGGGTTCTAGTGGTGCTGGTGAAGGTTTTGAAGTCACAAAATTTGGGCATGGACGTGTTGCGCTAATAGGATTTCCCAGGTTTGTGCCACTTTTGGATCTGGTATTCTAGTGAGGTGATTTGATATAGATTTCACTGGGGCTAAAAAGTTACCAGTTGGCCTCTAGGCTTCTTGTCCATATGCGTTTCTGGTATTTCGCAGTCCCGTGTAAACATAATCGCTCACTTTGATGTATTTGCATACTTCCAGTGTTGGAAAGTCGACGCTTCTCACCATGTTGACAGGGACTCACTCAGAAGCTGCCTCATATGAGTTCACAACGCTTACCTGCATTCCTGGAATTATACACTACAATGATACTAAAATTCAGCTGCTCGATCTTCCTGGAATCATCGAAGGTGCTTCAGAAGGAAAGGGTCGTGGTAGGCAGGTTTAAATAATAATCCTTGTTTATTCTAGAAAATCTGAACCAAGGACTTATTTTTAGTTGAATGTAGCTTCTGTTATGTTTTGTATAGTTCATGGCCTGTAGAGTTATATATAACATAAGTCATAAATAATTGCTGATCTTTGGCTTTTTGAAACTTGCACAGGTTATTGCTGTTTCAAAGTCATCGGACATTGTTTTGATGGTTCTTGATGCTTCCAAAGTAAGTGAACGTAATGATTGAAGCATTGCACATTGGGTGTTGTTGGTAATCCCCCCCACCCTTCCCCCAAAAAAAAAAAATTAATATTAAATTAACAATGAATGGAAATAAAGCAACGCGATGTTAATGCATAGTTACTTGAACTTGAACGGAAAGATTTAAGGGACATTTTATTAAGTCATGCAACTCATAACTCTTTAGATGACAGTATTTTGTTGCTTGTAATTTATATTCTCTTGGCACAACTGAAAAAGTGCCTCTTTTTTTATCAATTTCATTTAACCTGTGGATTTGTTCAGAGTGAGGGACATCGCCAGATATTGACGAAAGAGTTGGAAGCAGTGGGTTTGCGTTTGAACAAGAAACCACCTCAGGTAATAGTCCTCGTGGCTAGTCAAACTATCTTCAAGTTTGCACGCGTGACTGGTTTTCTTGGATTAGAATCTTCTTTTCTCTACTTTATGTTGTCTTTTAATTTTCATATAGTTGGTTTCATTATAAGCAATTCAGGCTACCTGAAAAACAGAGAGTTGTAAGTAGTTACTGGATTTATAATGATATAGTTGTACTTCCTTATTACAGAAGTTTTTATTTGATATTTGGCAGATTTATTTCAAAAAGAAAAAGACTGGAGGCATCTCATTTAATAGCACTGTACAACTAACCCATATCGATGAGAAGCTTTGTTATCAAATTTTACACGAATACAAAATTCACAATGCAGAGGTATGTTCCTAGTATGAACAAGGACAGTAAGTAACTTGATTATTGACATCATTGAACTTCTTACCTTCCTCAAAAGGGATGTGTTCAGAATTTTTTTAATTATCCTTCAGCTTTTATTTCGGGAGGATGCTAGTGTTGATGATCTAATTGATGTCATCGAGGGAAATCGCAAATACATGAAGTGTGTGTATGTCTACAACAAGATAGACGTCGTCGGTATTGATGATGTTGATAAATTAGCTCGCCAACCCAGTTCTGTTGTCATCAGCTGCAACCTTAAGGTTTGAACCTACAGCCTATTTTGTGTACTATTGAGCTATACATACATAATGGTTAGATATTTGGTTAAGTTTTTCAGATGATAAAAGTGTTGTTATATGGCTTCAAGCTTTTTTGAATATTAGACTATGTGATGGCGTGAGGGTAATTTTTTTTTATATAGATTGAAATTATTATTCATAAAATGACTATTTGACTTGTACAGCCTAATTATAATAATGATGTCTTCCATTAGAGAGAGATTGTTTGGCACGTTTATAAGTGATACGAATTATAGTGATAACAGGTATCAAGAGGACAATTTGCTTGGCACGTTTATAACTGATACGAATTATAGTGATAACGGGTATCAAGAGCTCATTTTGCTGTCGGGTGTTATTTGTACTGGGAGTGATTACACATGGCTAGAAATTAGGATCATGGTAATGTTTACCCTAAAAAGTGTGGACAAGCTACTGAAGATGTATAACCTAATTGTTGATGGATCTGTTTTAAAATAGAAAAGGGTGTACAATCTCCTCTCCTCTTGTATGTGTATTAACCTCGGACGTATGTTTGTTTAAACAGCTCAATCTGGACAGACTACTGGCCAGGATGTGGGAGGAGATGGGACTTGTCAGGGTGTACACAAAACCACAAGGGCAGCAGCCTGATTTTTCAGATCCTGTTGTTCTCTCTGTTGTATGTGTTCTGATCTGGGTCTAGCTACAATTATCCTTCAGTGTATGTTGCACTCTTGATGAAGTTAGTTCTTTACTGGGCACAGGATAGAGGTGGCTGCACTGTTGAAGATTTCTGCAATCACCTGCATAAGAATTTAGTCAAGGAAGTGAAATATGTTCTTGTGTGGGGCACAAGTGCTAGGCATTATCCACAGCATTGTGGCCTTTCGCATGTGCTCCAGGATGAGGATGTGGTTCAGGTTGTTAAGAAAAAGGTATGAATTATCTGGACATGATATTTAGTATTTACGTTGTTCACTAGTGCACATTGTTTCTCTCACATGGACGTAGACGACCTCAACAGAAGATGGATTTCATCTGCCTTTTAAATGCACTTATGTGTGAAACCACTGAGATCTGGACCCCTGGCCTCATCTATTTTCCTCCACAGCTGGTTTTTTTTTCTCAAATCAAAGGCTGCATTGAGCATGATGGGAAATTTTGCTTTGCTTCCAATCTTTCATGATAAATATGCTATATTCAAACTTTCAGGAAAAGGAGGAAGACGGGAGGGGTCGATTCAAGTCTCACACAACAGGTCCTGCTCGCATAGCTGATAGAGTCAAGAAGGCACCTTTGAAAAATTAGTGTAGTTTGGATGGTGTTCAAACTGTTGTAGATAACTTATGAGAAATTCTTGGGTATCGTGTTGAAAAGTCAAAACGACACATGTCAAACATTAATTGATTCTAGTTTTTTTCTTTTATTTTTCAAAGTGTCATTATCGTGTGACATCTTACAAATGATTCGTCCATGATCCACGTGGTGGATCATGTCCATTCAAAAATGACTCAAAAACTTATATAGCATTGTAGTGCAGATCCAACATAAAAACATCAACTACCATTGTTAAACCTGAATCAGCAAAAGCTTTTAGCTTCATATAATGTCCTCGTTACATTTTTTGTCTAATATTACGAACTTGTGACATTAAATCCCAAGCCTTATTCCTCAACTTTTTTATAAATTTTTTTATTGAATATAAATTATAACGCGTACACATCTAATTACTAATGAATTCGAATTCTGATTGCAAAAATTATAAAAATTTACTCATCACTCTTTTTACTATCAGACCACAACCCTAATGACTCTTTTTACTATCAGACCACAACCCTAATGACTCATCCATCTATTATATGCAAAGAAAGGAGGAAGGAGATATCACCATTAATTTTGGAATCCGTCTTTTCGGGACGAATGCCAGTAATAGATCCTTGTGTTTCCTGCCGACCCAAATATTGGAAGATGATGGTCGTTAAACTAAGCGCAGCTCTCAATCATAATCAGAGGAGTATAACTGAAATGATAGATTGGCGCATATTAATCTTTGACTCACCTACCAGGCCTCAAACCATTATCCAGATATATATGCCGCATTCAATATGCACTCTGAAAAGACTCATGCCTAATCACCCACTGCTCGAGTTGAAACTGCAACAGAATTCAACCGTATGATAATGATGTGGTCACAATAATGAGCGAACTTATCTGCCGCTTCATTCACTCCAAACTAATGCAATCCTTCGTCTCCACTTTTCCTCACCCGCATTTTCCGGGAGACTTCAAAAAAAATGCCACATCGCGATCATCATCAAAAGTAACGTCTTCTACACTTGGTGTAGGAAGAAGATTTTTGGGGTTGCTTGAGTCAGTGATTTTGTGCCTACTAAACTTAATGGTTGTTGTGTTTTAATAGTCAACGTGCAATCACACTCAATCCTTATCTTGGAGAACAATACATCAAAGAGTTGACTCGTGAATACAGGAGCATGATGTGTCGAGATCTGTTATATTGAGAACCTTGTGAGCCAATCATATTCACTAATTAGTTTTCAAATTAATCTCAAATAAAAACAACAAACTTAATGAATGTGAGACATAACTAATTCAATGGGTATGATGAAGTGAGAGGAGACGAGTATCATTTATGTGGTGTTAATTAAGAAAAAGTTGATTTTCTTTTAATTACGCTTAAATATTAGATTGAAGGATTTTATTTCATTCATTTCCGAATTATGTTTCTGAGTTATAATTCTCTCAGTTTTTTTTAGTTTTTTTTCCATGAAATTTTTTTCTGAATTTTTACAAACACTTTTTGTATTCCGATGGTGAACACTGATAGTAAAAGGTAGCCCTTCTCTTTGGAAGATCATTACTGGCAACTACAAATGTGGATGTTAACTAATAGGACAATAATTTACCCTATTTTAGGTACTTATACCTAAGATATTTGAGTCCGAGCGATTATGAGTAATTTATAGTTGATTTTATCTCTTGTAGGTCTAATATGAAGAATATTGATTTCGGAAGAGGAAAAAGATGAAAACAGTGCAAACTGAGTTAAAATCGGACAAAAAGTCAAGTTCAGGGGTCAAATTATCAAAAGAAAAAGTTTAGGGGCAAATCTGTAAATATGCATAACCAAAACTTGACCCAGATCGAGCTGTCTTTTCAAGAACTTAACCCAGATCATGTTTCATGTCGGTGCGCGATCCAAAACTCGACCCAGATCGAGCTAACACGTGGCGGGCCCAAAAAAGACAGTTTCTAATTCTTCTCTAGTGACCTTTTGGTGATAGGATTCCTACCGGAAACAGTCTAAGGTGACATATCATCTATAAAAAGAAGTTTAGGGCTCATTCTTCACATCTTCGCACACACAGGAGCCCGGGGATTCTACCGTTCAGAGTTGGAGCACCACGAGACTACGCTTTCTTCTACCTTTCTAGTTTTAGTTTCATTATTATTGTGATTGTATTACTATGATGCGTAGTGAGTAGTCTCCCTATTCTAGGATCCTACAAATCCTAACTTGTTGTAAACTTGGATTCATGTTATTTATTTAAAAGTATTTCATCCATAATTATTCTTGCTCTTTGAATTTACTACGTATGACTGGTGTAGGATTTATTGATGAATTTATCTTGCATCCATTATTCTAGGGACGCCTAGGAACGTGTTTATTCAGAGTTTAAATATGCAAGTTTTAAGAACTTAGTTTAGGATATAATCTATTACCCTCTAAGTTAGGATATTCCATCCCACGAAGACCAGAATCAGGATGGGTTGGATATTTCGCTTAGCTGTAGTCGCTTGCCCTAGTCAACTGAAGACCAGAATCGGGAGTTGGATTAGGAATATTGAGTAATTTATTTATCCTGCTGCATGTTTAGAAAATATTAGTATATCATCCTTTGACTAGTATTTGTGAGCTACGAAGACCAGAATCGGGAAACAACACGATACGAAATCAATTGTAGTCAATAATTTACTACGTAGGAACACCCAGAAGTAGGACTTGCATGTGATATTGAGTGATATGCCATATTATTGAAATTGCATGATACATTGTGGATGATTACTTATGCTTCAAGGATAACATGAGAGTTTGCATACAACTTAGGTGAAGTAGAAATCCTATGATGTTTCCGTAATCTGAACACAACTTTTCTTCACAAGTGTTTCTGTTTTGCGTAGTTCGTACTATAATTCAAAACCATTTGTCTAGGATTAAATATTCATTAGTTAGAATATTAGTGCCTCTGACAAGCCTTACTTGCTCCTCTGGGTTCAACTCGGACTTCCCGATTTTAATTGACTGCAACTGATCCCTGAAACATAACATCAACAAATATATACGGTCAAAAATACGTTTGTCATTAACTCAAGGCATCGCTTGGCCACAGTCAAAAGAAGAAATGGGTTCGACAAGGTCTTCTATGCATCAGAGTCAGCTAAAAATGAAAGGACAAAGAAAAGACGTTGCACAACATTAGAACCACCTCCTCTAGATGAAAGCTCTCATAGAATAGTGCCTATCGGGAAAGGATCCTCAAATAAGACTTTCCGCCAGCGGTTCAGAAGCGAGGATACGTCTGGTTAAGACATTAAACTACACCTTCACGAGACGAAACCCACATTGGAAGTCTTCTTTTTATTTATGCAATATAAGTATCTATAACTTAGTTTTCCGCATTCAATGAGTGCCTTGGTTTCATTTTAAGTGTGGAATCAGCGGAAACCACTATTATCCCATACTCACCTTTCAACCTAATATTGCTAAGTCCCTGACATCAAAATGCATTCATTATGTTAACTTTTTAGTGTGTGATGCTTAATGGACTATGCTTTATTTAAGTTGGGGGATTAACATAGCCCATGCATATTTTGCTAGGACTATTTTTGTTGTAAAAAAAAATTCAATAGATTCTTAAAAAGTGGAGATTTAAAAATTTTAATCATTTTTGAATCGCATAAACTCTTTTTACTTGAAATATTTTGAAACAAAAAGGGTATTGAGTCTAAGCTTAAATCATAGGGTATGAATTTCTCTTTTCAATTTTACATGAGACGACTTCGATAAATGAAAGAGCAGAAATTATCAGAATTTTCAAACTAGTGGACACCGATAAAAATCTTTTCAAAATCCTTAGCTATCTATCAATTTCATGTGACCTTTTTTCTTGATTTTCAAACCATTCTTGGTAAAATTTCTATTTGACAACTTTCGAGGAGTATTGCCAATTTTTAAGTACCGAATTATTTTCAATCATTCTAAGGTTTTCAAAAAAAAATAGGGGAAAAAAAGTTCACTAAACCTGTAAAAAATAAAGTGAAGAAGAGTTTTAGAAAGAGGGGCCGAATGCCAAAAATGTTTTGAAAAATCATTTAAGGAATTAAGGCCAAAATCCACTTTCACCTTTTTACTTGGCAAACACTTTTTTATTTTCACTTAGGATTCTGTCTTGAAACTTTTTTAAAGAAAAGATTTCAGGGAGAACCCTTGTGTGCACATGAAATTTTTGGGAGCTAAAAGATTTTGCTCTTTCAAAATCTCATTCCAAGCTTCTTTTTTCTTACAGACATATATTTGATCTAAGGACTTGAAAGTGAACTTTGAGCCATAAATTAATGGACTAGACATTGCTGGTATAGGTGGCTGGCGAGAAATATTTTTATGACTAGTGGGAAAGACTTGATCAAAAATTTTTAGCCTAGTAATTCAAAAGACCTAGCTAGATTGAAAGTACTTATTCTACGTTATAAAAGTTTTTGCAACGAAGGCCCGCTTCTATAAAAATAAAAAGGGGAAACCCCAAAAGGGGCCCTGAACTACCACCACTTACCCAATTGCGGTCAGAACTACCACGATTTCCGAAAAGGGTGCAATCAAAAAACAATTAGACTAATTTTCTAAAATAAAATTTACCATCACATTCCTAAATTAATATTATTATAAGACTTAGATTTGTGTGTGAAAATTACGTCATTTGATTATCAAAATAAATTATATCGTTTTGTGCACATAAAGAAAACGATGTCTTTTGATAACCAAACGACGTAATTTTCACTCACAAATCTAAGTCTTATAATAATATTAGTTTAGGAATGTGATGGTAAATTTTATTTTAAAAAATAAGTCCAATTTGTTTTTCATCGCACCTTTTTTGAAAATCGTGGTAGTTCTGACCGCAATTGGGTAAGTGGCGATAGTTCAGGGCCCCTTTTGAGTTTTAACCCAAATAAAAATATACCATGCTTTGATAAAAAAAATATTTGCATTATAGTAGTTGCATTATTAGAAAATAGATAGAATGATCATCTCCTCCACTTTTAAAGAATCAAAAATGAGATTTGTCGATCATCCGGATAGAAAACCATCACGAGACTACAACTCATCCACAAGGAACACCTTGTGTGTCAAAGGCTTGGTGCATATGCTAAATGCATCCATGATTCCTATAAAAGTAAGTTAGGATTTTATTACTTTCTATATTTGGATTGCATAGTGAACTTAAGAGATTGTGAACAATAAAACTGTAAGGGATAAATTTGGAATTTTTTTCTCTTACTTTTGCAGAGTTATGGTTCTTATTTTTTGGGATGAAAAAATCCAAAGTGTGAAATTTTGATTGGAAAAATATGACCGATTTAAGGCTTCATTTCTTAGTGATTTCGGACGTCTACGAGCAATATTACTAGTGTATTTGTAGTTTTATAGTTCGTATAGGGAAAAAGTCCCAAAATAATGAAAAACAGGAAAAAAAAGTTTTTTCAACAAAAAATACATAGCAAAAATTGAAGAATACGATCAAGTAAGTAATTACTAGGTTGAGTAGAATTTTACTCGACCGAGTCGACACAAGACCAGCTGAAGAGCTGAACTTTTGTCCCCTACTTGGCCTTCTTGAAGGTGAAAAGGATTCTTAATCGGTCTGAGTAGTGTCATTTAATGCACCTACTTAGTCCAAGTGCAAAAATACATTGATCCTACTTGGTCTGAGTATAGCAATTATTGTGCTTACTCGGTCCGAATACAGATTTTGTGCTTTTTTTACTCAGACTGAGTACCCTTACTCATTTGGAATACAAATTTTGGTTGAGCTTACTTAGACCGAGTCTAGAGTTTTAGTAGCCTTAATGAGGAGGATTCGTTGAGGACATCCACCTCTCCTTGACGGTCATTGATTCCATACGTTTTTTCTACATTTCTCATACTATAAAAGGAGGATTACCTAACACTTTAAGATACACCATACAAGAAGAACCACACTACATTTCACACTCAAAATAAAGAGGAGTATCTCTCTCTAATTCTTATAGTCTTCATAGAAGAAGTCATTGTTTTCTCTTGAACCATGAGCGATTAGTGCCTTCGTGTTCCAAAGGATCTACAAATCTTAGGGTATTGCTTCATACTTAATTATGTTTTGTTTATAAAATTATTTTATTATTACAATTGTCATATAGTCTCTTTTATATACATATTTGCATGCATTGTCTTAGGAATAATATGTAATAATACTTGAGCATAGATTTTATGCAATAAAAGAACATAGGCATCTATCGCCCTCTGTGGTCATAGTCTTAGCCAACAAATACAAGATTCAAAAGGGGGTTAAGAATAATCAAGTTATAGTTAATGGGCGCGGCAAACGAAGATGAAAATTGGAGGTCGTCAAGAAAATCAAGTGATAGTTGTGAAGTCAGTAATATCCTACCCTTTATCCTATGAGCATCATGTCAACAAAGGCGAGAATCAAAGTTGCCTCAATATTTAGGAGAGTCATACTCATCAAAGCCCAGTGTCGGACAACAAGAATAGGAGGGTGCCGGGAGGTGATGAATAGAACCCCGACAATACTTTCACACATAATCAGGACATTAGAAATGTCACCCTTCCTACCGATGTTATGGGATGAATCAACATTGAGAAAGATTGTAGTCGCTATTCGTGTTAAGAAAAGGCCTCAGAGCCGGATATTAACATGTGAAGCCCGAGTGAGATCACTTCTAAACTATAAACCATGGCGTAGTAAGTAGATATCATATTAAATGGTCATGCGTAGGAATACAAAACCTAGGTAAAGTAAAATTCTAGGAACATTCTTCCTTGTGATTTTCAACCACTTATCCAAATTTTATAAATTTAAATAGGTAAACGGTAGTGACTTAACCACTCGGATAATCTACAGCTCCTTGGACGATCATGTACTTATCGGGACTACAATTTATTTTTTACTGTATTGATCCCCCACTTAAAAGGACCTTAATATTGCATTGTCAAAGAACCATACATACTTCCTCATCTAAAGTGCCATGTAGAAAGGCATTATTTGTATCCATCTGATAGAAGGTCCACTGCGTAGTGACTTTTAAATCGATGAAAAGTCTGATATTAGACATTTTATCAACATGAGAAAATATTTAAAAATAATTTAATCCTTCAATTTGAGTAAAGCCTTCTGTTACTAATCTAGCTTTCTATGTGTCCACAATGTCATCATATTTATGTCTAACTCCAAAAATCTATGTATAACCAACTGGATTTTCACTTTTAGGTAAATCAGTAATCACCCGTGTATTAATAGCCTCTAATGCTTTAATCTCTTGATCTGTAGCTTGAACCCAATGTGGGTCCTTAGTGGCTTTTGTATATAAGGCTATTTCAAGAATTTTGATATATATGTAAGAAAAGAATAAAAGTTTGGAGTGATGTTAGTATAGGAAATATAATCGGAAAGAAGACAAAGTACCTTGTATATAGAATTTGCATTGTATTTTGGTATACCGACCAGATATGGAATTATATAGTCACTATACTTTGCAGGCATGTGAGTGTTTCTTTTTGGTCTTAGAGGAGGTAATGATCATGAGGGGTAATTATTTTGAGGGTTTAGGCTGAAGATGTGTAAGCAAGAGCTAAAGGTGAGGCAACAGAGTTTTGGTAACTAGTGGAGGGAAGATGAGGGAGAAGGATTATCACTGGAGTCAATACAAGAATGGTAGGGACATGGTTCATTAGATAGTGTAAAAGAAACATTTAATGTAGCAGGAAATTTTTTGAAGATAGATTCCTTAAATTTAACATGCCTTTAAGTAAAAACAGTTTTAATGTTTAAACCATAAATTTGTAACCTTTTTTATCAAATGAATAACCTAAAAAGACACTGTAAATAGCTCTAGGAGAAAATGTATCAATGTGAGACACTAAAGTATAGATAAAGTAAAGGCATCCAAAAATTTGAGATGATCTTATGTTGGAGCATACCCAAATAAAATTTATCAAGGACTCTTCAATTGAAGTGACTTGGTAAGCAACCTGTTTATGAGGTAAGTAGTAGTTATCACACACTCACCCCAAAATGTTTAAGAAGATTAGCTTAAAAATTAAGAGCTCTAGCTAAAGTCAAAATATATTTGTGTTTTCCCTCAACATGACCATTTTGTTGAGGTGTCTCAACACAAGATATTTGATAGAGAACCAAACTTGAAGAAAATGCTGAAATGAAAATTTTGTAAACGCAGTGCCATTGTCACTTTTAAGAATTTTGATGGAAGTTGAAAACTAATTTTTGACATAAGAGTCATAAATAGTAAAAACTAAGCAACCTCATATTTGTTTTAAGTAAGTACACCTATGTGTGTTTGCTAAAATCATCAAAAAGATATAGAAAATACTTATATCCATTATAGGTTACTAATATGTACCCATACATCACATCAGATCAAATTAAAATTTCTTGTTGACTAAGATAAGCTTACATGGAAGAAATTTCTTTTGTTTGGCAATTTGACGTACATTACATAAACTATTTGGTATTATAAGATATTTTTTTATTTGAGGAATGTATTGTAAAATATGGAAAGAAAAAGTCCAATTTTAAGATGCCATAATGTAGAGGATGATATATGATTAGATAAGAAAATGGATACTGATGTAGAAAGGACCTTTGACAATGGAGCATACACTATCTGATATCAGTGTTTCTAAAAAGAGATAGACTGTGCTAGATGGTGAACAGGACGCCTAGCGATTAATTGGCTAGGCAGTGATGAATTGAAAAGAATAATCAGACAATTAGACAGAAGTATATATATTAATACTTAATTTAATAATTAATTATAAATATATATTATATTTATAGAAAAATTAAGCGTTAGATAATTAATCAGCTAGGTGGTTAGGTAGAGCGTTTAAACATTGCCTAGTGATGAATCGGCGATTAATCGATCAAGGCGGACGCCTTTAGAACACTGGGCGATATAAGCTATCTATTTGTTTACTGATCAAATGTCTCTTCTTCACTACACGGTCCTGTATCAAACAATAAGTGTGAGTGAATTTGATGGAGTAACTAGTATTTTTGAGAAAGCTTGAAACTGAAAGAATGTTAAAGGTGAATGAGGTAGCAAAGAGAACATTCTTAAGAAGAATGCTTGAGGTTAGTTAAACTAAACCAATATGAGTTATAGGGGTCGATTTCTCATTAGGAAGTTGGATCTTATACGTAACTGGTTTTAATTGAAGAAGGAAGTGAAATTGTGAAGTAATGTGGCATGTAGCACCCGAATTAAGGATCCAAACATTGTAAGTTTGAACAATAGCTTGGCAACTAAATTTACATGATGAGGTAGTACAGATCAAAATCTTAGAGTTTATTGTTGAGTTACTTGAGTTCATCATTTTGAAAAGTTCTTACAACTAATTTTGAGACAACTAATACACCTTATTTGTAGTGTTGTGGATAGTAGCTGGTAAACTGTCAAAAGTATTTATCACCATATTAGCATGAAATGATGCATTCTGAGCAAATTTTCTTTTATTACTCATTTTTTGTTCAGTGGGAGGTCTATAAAAACTATATCCTTCAGGATATCCAATCAGTTTGTAACAATTATATTTGATGTGTCCACTATTCTTACAGTAATCACATTCAATTGTGTTACTCTTCTTATTTTCTAAATCTTGTTTGAAAAACTTCTTAGAATAAGCAGGCTTAAAATAAAGTGATGTGGCATTTGATTTAATACTTGTAGCTAGCAATGGCCTCTAATTTTCCTCTTAGATCACCATTGCAAACACCTCTTCAATTTTAGGTAATAATTTCATCATTGACATATTGCTTCTGATAGGTAGATATTGAGCATTCCGCCTAATTATTAACAACACTATTGTATCTTCATCTTCCTCCACTTCTTTCACCAACATTTCTTGGACAATTTACATCACCATTGCACCTTTTTATACTGACTGAATTCTTGACAACATCCCTAAGTTTCTTTTGTTTTGCATAGTAAACTGAAATAGACATTGTGCCTTGCTTAGAGTAGTACAACTCATTTTTCAACTGGAAATTTTTTGTTGTTTTTTTCTCACTAAACCTTATTGTCATTGTATCGCATAATTCTTTAGGCTTAGTCTGAGACAAGATTGTTCTAGCTATCTCTGTAGACAATGAGTTACAAATTTTGGCTACCATAGTTTCCTTGCAATAATTGTAGTCAAACCAAAGGTCAAATTTAAGTCTTGGTATTTCAACAGTACCAAGTATAAAGACTGACTTATTTCTTATTGAAAGAGCAACACTCGGGCCTTTCTTCCATTGATAAAAATTCTCAATTCCGATAAAAACTATAATAGTAATTTTTATTCCAAAATGTACACAAGTCTTACTGAAGTATGGATGTCAATAATTGACCACATTTCCAGTGTCATTCTACTCTAGAACCCTAACATTTTTGTTCATAGAAAAGCTAGACTCCAAAGACTAAATTGAACCTCCATCAAGAGTTTCCCTTTCATTCAAAATATTTCAAGTATCAACATAACAATCAAGTGAAAGATCACAACAGGAAAATATCATCAAATCAACAAGATTCAACAACAAAGCGTCGTAGCACTTCAGTTCAACCAGAATATGAGCAGTAGTTGAGAGATTAGATGTTACTAAAAATAGAACCTATCATCGGAATCAATTAAAAGAATCATGTGCTACGACTCTGAAACCATGACAGAAACAGTGCTCCAAAAGTAAATAAATTGTTATTTACATTGATGAACTTAAGATACAATGAATTTTTGATATAAACAATATTTATATCCAAAGGAAAAATATGGAGAAGCTAGAAACTTAAGTTTATATGTCATGAAGAAATAGACGTCATTTGACACAATGCAGAGATACTTTTGAACCCATTAGAGATGATGACATATTACGAAGCTGTAAACTTTATTTGCAATTAGCATGACGATAGTGTATCAAACAAGTGAGCCTTCCCTCCCTCTCCAAGGTTGAAACGCATACTGAGTGATAGAACCGTCCTTGAGGAGTCCTATGCAAATAAATTTATAATACTTGATCTCACTAGCAAGCAGTAATTATATAGTCGATCCGCAAAGCCTGAGTTATAAACTCTAAGTGCGCGTTTGGTAGCCGTATTAGAAAGTTGGTATTAATTATACGTGTATAATTTATACTGGTATTGAATAGAAAGGTATTATATATACGATCTAAAGTATGTTTGGTTCAACGACCGTATAAAATTCATTTTTACTTTAATGCCCTCGGCTGTTCTTTAAAATTCAATTTCGTGTTAGCTAACCCTTGAAGAAATTTCTCTCAATCGACAAATATACCCAGCCTGTGCGCCTCCTTATTGAATCCCCACTTCGTTTCATCACCATTTTTTCTTCGCGCACGAATTGATTTCTCCATAAATCAACTCCAAAAGCAAATCCCTGAAGCTCGCCGATCTATGGTTTCCGATTCGCCACCACCGCCCAGATTTATACGATTGAGAACTCATCGCAATTGATTGATTTGCACGTCGTTGTGGTCCTGCCCGGAGATGCGATTGCGCGGCGCGGTGCGGTTTGCCTTGGCTCGAAGGATCCGAGCCAAGCATGGTCGAAACAAAGGAATTGGAAGCGGAAGAGGCAGAGGCAGAGGGAGGAGGAGGGGTTTCAACCGGAAGCTGACTGTCAGAGCAGAGCTCGATCCGATTCTGAATCTCGCTGTTGGCTGCGCCTTGTGTTTGCTTTCGCCTTCTCTTATCATCTTTGTAATCGAGTGATTAGGACATGGGTATAATGGTAAAGAAAATTTAATTTCTTCTTTATTTCAATCGGTATAGATAAACCCACCTTAAATGGTGGGATTAATAATACAGGAGATAAAGAGTTCAATTTAATACCTGCATTACTAATACTCATCCTAAATATCCAACCAAACACTCTGAACAGTATTATATATCCTATACTGATAGTTATCCCACCTACCAAACATGCACTAATAACTATACAATTTAAACAAAATAAAAGATACAGATTCTGGGGGTTTTCAAATATATAAAAGTAACAAGACAATTAGATAGGAAATCAGACATAAAAGCATGTAGTTCATGTGGCCTTGACTTATGATTACCGATCATCGATACAAAAAATTAAATTTGTTCATGCACTTAATTCAATAAAATATACATTCCATAATATCCTAGTATAAACAATTACTTCTATTCTATATTCGTCGTACTCTTAAGCTATGGTATGAATTGTATATGTCTAACATGCTCTAGTAGGTTGTCAGCCTAGCAACACGACGTATGCAGTTGTGCTACTATGATAGGGAATGCAGACTAAGCTATGTTTCTTTCGCATAACTTAGGATATGTTACTATATATGCTCTATCTAAATTGTATTTGACTTTCACCTCACAATTGGATCTAAGCAGCTAGGCTTCATGCAATTATACACTACACACTTAAGTTTGTCATGCACGTTAGTGCAATCATTCAGATTATGCGCAGGAACAATATCAACATAAATAGAAATTTATAAGCACAAATTATCTCACAATATTCAACACTAGTTTACAGCACCTGAACTGCACAAGAGAGTTTAATCACTAAAGGCCGAAGACATGAATATAATAGTAGAAACTACAATCTTACTCAAACCTATGTTAAGCTAAACTCCCTTGCTGCTCTCCAGTACTCTTTGATCATGAACCGGATCTGAGATCTGGCCTTGAACTGGGTTCGCAGCTCACCAACTTTCTACAATCAACTTCACGCTACTTTGAAGCCTTTATCCTTATCTACGCCCTCTATATATGGGTGTAATAGATGTTAAGGTATGAATCTGGGCTTATTCTTCATGTAAATCTTAGAAGATATTGATGAGCTTCAGACATTTTGACTTATAGAAATCAGAACCAATATATAAGATAGTATAGAAAGATTATCTACTCATAGACTTCATCAGTAAATGTGACAGATATACATCGAGAAGAAAACTTGTATATAATCATCTGATCTTTCTATAGCATTTTGAATCGCATGAATTAGACAACTGAGCTGAAAGATATGCTCCTCAAAAGTTGAAAACATTCTACAAAATCGATTAGAAAACCGCAGCTCCCGCGCGCACGTGTCACTATCCAGCCGTGTGCGCGGCTCTTGTGTGCGGCAAGTGGCCACTTCATTTCCTTTCCTTTATTTCTTTATGTGACAAGTGTCAGCTCTCACAAGCGCGTGCAGCAACGAACCTTGTGTGCATCTCTTGCGCTCAGCTGAACACTGTCTTCTGTCTGATTTTTTTTCTTTTTCCGAATTATGCTCAAAACTGCCCTTTTTATACTTTTTTGCATTAAGACTTACAATAAGCTTGAAATATAAAGACAAGTTAAAATCATTAATAATACTCAAGAACAGTCAAGGATTAGGTGAGTTAAGCATGAGTGAGATAATCAAATTTGATCTCATCAGAGAAGCAACACAAAATACAAGTTTTGCTGCTGGCTGCGCCAGAGGAACTCTGCCTGAGACACTGGACTTGGAAGCTGCAGTTAACAACTGAGAGCTTTCATCCGCCCTACACCCTTAGTAATTTTGATTATAGTGATTTTGATTTTATTTAATTTTAAAATTTTAAATTTGTTTATATTTTTATTACTTCATTATAATTGTTTTATGTTAAAACTTATAATTTCTTATTTTGTAAGAAATTATTTCTAAACAACGAATTATTTGATGTACGTAATAATGAATACGAATTCTTTTGGATGTAAAAGTTCTTAGAATAGTTTGTAATTAGGTTGTCAATTGTGAAAGTGTTTTGATGTATGTGAAAAATGTACATGAAATAATTTCGATGATATAACTAGATATTGCTCGTTATTTAGATATGAGCTTTATTTACACATTTCTAAGTCCTGTGTAATTTTTATATTGTGTGTTCATTACTCATTTTCCAGAAATTATAGACATCCGTCCTTTCGCTCCGAGGTGGTTCACTGGACTGGGATTGGATCAAGGCTTTTGATATTCTGACCAATGTGAAGAAGAGGTGGTTCAACAAGTTTAAGGTTATTGATTTAGTTATTTTCAATAGTTTAAAAATCTGTAATTTTTATATAAATTGTTGTTTTTCCTAACCCGAATATTTTGGTGCAAGCTAAGTTCATAGGGTGACTAGATGACAAATTGAAGATCTCCTCCTACTTTGGATTGAGGTATGGAACTAAAGGCAGACGTGCATAGTATTTGACTACTCAGACTTCACCACAACTCATTATCAAGAGTATAGTGACTGGTATGAGCAGATTACCCGTCGTCTCATACAGCCACCCAGCCTTCATATTACCTCATATTAGCCGACAGCACCAAAGCGTTCCAACTTGGTAAGAAAATTTCATTGTGTATAATTAGATGTTTGATCTTTTTTGTTGATGAAATTATTTGATTTTTTTTGTTAAAGATAAAGACATTTATTCGATCGTGTAAGGCGGCATCTAAGATTTTCTGAGGAGAAGCAAGTGCCTGAGTGAAACGCATTACGCACGTCCTATTTCACTCGTGTGGGAGCTCATTGCACGATCTGAATGAGAGTGATATACTGTATATAGATCCTTTAGAGATTTATTTACCACTAGGTAAACATCATTCATATTAAAATATTTATAAAAGAGTTAAACTAACTCATTAACATCTAGTTTAATTGATTTTGATTACAGAAACACTGCCTTCTTCAGGTAGAAGTCATCTGATGGGGATCATGAAGACAATCATCCATTACAGTAATGGTAAGATGATGAAGCTCATATACCATATGCTAATTTGGCTGGACCCTCACAAATTACCCAGGCTACTCAAGCTCAAATTCGACCTAGAAGATCAAATTGTTCGAGGAGGAAACCCGACCCATATATACTCCAAATCCTCGTTGATTTGTCTCACTTTATGTACCCGACGTTCATTTGTCACCTAATTTGCAATCTTCAACTCTATTTTAATTGTTAGTAATTTTACAGTGTGGATGTTATATTGTTATTGTCATGTCACAAAAAAAGTTGTTGAATGAGGTTAATTTGAAACATATGTTGTAGGGTGCATAAGATTTCAAGCAAGTTGTATATTAGACAAACAGAGAGCTGGCCATGAAAATGTTCAACAAAATTGCTGTAAGATACTGGTAGTTTTGTCAACACATAAACCGGTTTCATTTTGTTACTTTATTAAGAGAAACCGTGTGGTTTGTTATCGCACAAAGAGACAGTTTTGTACCGCGATTTGTTTAATAGGAAAGCCAGTTCCATAATTTGGTTTTGGTGTAGGAAGCCAGTTTGCCGTCCAGGTCAGTGAGGACATTGATACTGTGTCAAGAATAGGTTGTATACTGCAGTTTTGTTCACAAAATATCCAATTTAAAATTACGACTTTCATCAATTATGAGAGAAGTGAAATTAAAAAGAATGATAAAATAGAAATGATATAAAAATTGCAGAAAGGACGATTTAAAAAATCAATAGAAATCAGTATTTTGTATCAGCAGACAGAGTTGGATGAATTATTATTATTACTATTATTATGGCGGTGGTGGTGGTGCAATACTGGGGATGCAGTAAGGGCATCCCCATTGAAACAAACTAAAAAGTTGGTTTGTGTCATGCCACGTCAGATTTGTGTCATGTCAACTCAGCATTATCATAAATTTCTTTTTCACAAACCTAAACTCTCATTGAAACAAACCTCTCAAACCTCTGTTCATGGGACCCACATGTCATATTATACTTTTTTTCTCTCTTTTCATATTATATTAATTAAATCTTTTCTAAATTCATTAAATATTTAATTATTTATAATTATTAATTCATATTACTTTTTTTGACATTTATATGTTAAAAATTTAAATAATAAAATATTTCATCAAACCATAAAAATAATAACGTATTAAATGTAACATTCAATTTAGTACATTTCAAGCTTAAAATAAATAAAATAACACTCAATAAAATTGATTTTTAATCACGTGATCTTTAATCACGTTTCGTGCTTCCAAACGTGATTAAAAATCAATTTTTAAATTAAAAATTGATTTTTAATCACGTTTAATACTTTCAAACGTGATTAAAAATTAATTTTTAATTTTTAAATTGATTTTTAATCACGTTTAATACTTCAAAACGCGAATAAAAATCAAAGCACGAAACGTGATTAAAGTTTTTTCACGAACCGCTTCGTGCAGACGAAGCTGCTTCGTGTCAGCTGCTTCGTGTCAGAAGGCCACAAACCGACCTCTCCATCGAAACGAAGCGGTTTGTGATTGACACAAACCTTCAATGGGATGCCCTAAATAACAGCTGACAAACTGCAGAGTACTGTACTGTATAGTAGAGTAGATCTGATTTGAATACCTCTGCAGCTTTCTTGTTCTAGGGATCATCAAAAACAGAAAAGTGAAAAAATACTATCGGCATACAGTAGTACAAATGCAGCTTTAGCTTTCCTTCTTTATGGCTTTTTGTTTGTATGATATCGTTCTCTTTTTGTGCTCCCTAAACACTCAACAAACTGAGTACAACTGTACAAGTATATGTGATGCGATGGACACTCCTCTCCTCTCCTCTGCCCTCCCATTCTTTAGCAACTTAATTGGTAGCACTTTCACCAAAGCTGCAAATGTCCTGCCTACGACACTGTACTGACCGACCCTGCCCTGCTCTGTCCCCACTTCCATTCACTACTTAGGGCATCCACATCAAAACAAACTTAAAAATAGGTTTGTGTCATGCCACGTAGGATTTGTGTCATGCCAACTCAACTTTGTCATAAATCTCATTTTCACAATCTTTCTTTCACATTGAAACAAACCTTTCAAACCTCTGCACATGGGACCCGCGTATCATATTATACCTCTTTCTACTTTTTTTCATATTATATTAATTACAAATTTCTTAATTTTCTTAAATATACTATTTTTTATATTTATTAATTTATATTATATTTCCTTAACATTTATATAATAAAAAATTACATAATTAAAATTTTCATCAAACAACAATAATAATGTATTAAATTTAATATTAAACCTAGAACATTTCAAATTTAAAATAAATAAAAACACTCAAAATAGAAAAAAATATTACAAACACACTTAATTCAAATCAAGGTCGCCAAATTGCTGCCAAATATGTTCAACTAATCAGCTCGAAGTTTGTGATGAACATTTCTATCACGAAGCTCAGTCTGTCTCTGAATGCATTGGTGGAATTTGGGGGTAGATCCTTGAGTTGCATTCACTGGAGGTTCTCCTTCTTCATCTATCCAATTCACAGCCGCATCCCCTTCATCTTCGATGATCATATTATGTAAAATGATGCAAGCATACATTATATCACGTATATGATTTTTGTACCAAAATCGTGCAGGACCACGCACAATAGCCCAACGAGATTGCAACACGCCAAAAGCACGTTCAACATCTTTCCTTGCCGACTCATGTTTCTGTTTGAACATTTTTCTCTTTGGATCCTCCGGATGAGAAAAACTTTTAATAAACACGCTCCACTCGGGATATATGCCATCAGTTAGATAATAACCTTTTTTGTAAGTTGACATATTTACCGTAAATTGAATAGAAGGAGCGTCACCTCGTAGTACATCATTGAACAACGGTGATTGATTGAGCACATTTATGTCGTTGTTTGATCCAGCAGCACCAAAAAATGCATGTCATATTCACAAGTCAGTTGAAGCAACTGCTTCGAGCATAATTGTGGGAACCCCATGATCGCCACGAGTGAACTGTCCTTTCCACGCCACTGGACAATTTTTCCATTGCCAATGCATACAGTCCAAACTCCCCAGCATTCCAGGAAAACCTTGTTTATTTGAATGCATTTGTAGTAGTCGTTGAACATCAGCATTATTCGGTCTTCTCAGATACTTTTCTCTAAACACTTGTATCAGACAATGACAAAATTTAAATAAACATTGAATAGCCGTTGTTTTGCCCATTCGCAAATATTCATCATAGTGATCCGCTGGAGCTCCATAGGCTAATTGACGAATAGCAGTAGTACACTTTTGAATTGATGAGAATCCCATCCTGCCATGACCATTACTTCTCTGTTGAAAGAAGACATTATAATTTGAAATATCTCTTGTAATGCGAAGAAATAACTCTC
>NQLW01000483.1:0-15019 GCA_002312845.1 Kalanchoe fedtschenkoi
TATTACTACTAGTAAGGAGACGGTTTTTGGTTCCAGTAAAACGTATTCTCCTGTATAGTTTGAGCCATTTCAGTAAAAAGCTTTATATCCCTCTGTATTCTCCGCACAACACCGTTCCACAGTGGTATCAGAGCCAATTCATACGGGGTGTATGTATTGAGGAATGGTTTAACATCAGTTTCTCAAAGATTCGATGAATCTAATCAAACATGGGAAGTCACACATAAAAAATGCTTATATGCAAGAAATGGAAATTCCAGAGAATCTGGAAGAACTTAATAAATGGACAATTCCTAAAATAGAGATCAAAACTCTATACAAATTAGGAACCTTTGAAAAATTTGGTTTAAAACAAGTAGTAAAAACTACTGAAGAGTCTGTAGCGTTAGATAACGAACAGATTTGTATTAAATTACTTTCTCAAAATGATTTAATGAAATACTCAACGTTATACAAGTTTATTCATATTGGTCTTATACAAATTGCTTTTAAACCATTAACCTTAAAAGGTTTACCTGAAAGTTTCATTGCATGCTTAAGAGATGCTAGAAACTTAGATTATAAAAAATCTTTAATGGGAGTTATATAGTCAAGTCTGGCACATGGACCAGTCTATTTTAATGTTTATCCAAATTTAACATTATCTTTAACTGATATAAACATCTTAGAGGCTTTAACATTAAATGTAAAAGCTCATGGCTATAATTATATGCCTGGATCAGAATTGATATGTATTTGTTATAGAATTTATTATAAACCTTTAATGACATTAAACCCAAATTGTAAGCTTCTTGATAAAAGAATAAATGAAACGGTTTTAATAGAAACCAATTTTAATAAATCAAAAATCTCAACTAGGAGAACCATAAAATGGGATGAAATTCCAATACCAGAACAATGGATCCTAGAAAAAGTAGGACATCCTAAAATAGAAGCATATGAAGAAGTAGATGAAATTATAGAATCATCAGAAGGCAATATTTGTATAAAAATGACTAAGGGTAAAACTCCTGAGACACCACTAGCTAGATCATATTCGTCACATTCATATATTTCTCCAATAATAGAAGTCCCATATTCAGAAACTTCACATAGGGCTTCTACCTCACATATAGGTGAAAGAGAAAGAGTAACTAAATTATTTAAAACCCAAGAAAATATAGTCAAAGGTGTTTATAACACTAACGATGAGGAAATAACCGAATCTGAAATGAATTTTTCAATATGAATAATACACAAAAGATTGATTTTTCCAAAGGATCCTTAGCCAGAAGAAAGGTTAGGGAAGAATTCCTGAAACCCAGATGGGAAGAATTTAGAAGATGGTTTTTTGAAAACTTTGATAAAAGTTTACAAGAACAAATTTCAGAAGAATTTTATAAATTCCTAGCTGAAAAAAATATTTTATTCCCATTTGTACCATGGTTTATAACTAATTATATTGAACCTTATATTTCTGTCATTGAAAGAGAATATAAACTTTCAAATGGAAACATATTAAAATCAGTTTTTCCACCTCAACAACCATTTAAAATGGAAAAAGAAGGACAGGTAGTAAATTTTTCAGCATTTGCAAAAATTTGTGAAAATGAAACATTAAATGTTACAACGCAACAGATAAATAAAATAATTGAACAAAACAATTATACAAATGCTTATTTAAATGTGCTAGGAGAACAGATAATATCATTACACGAAAGACTAAATAAGTTAAGCCACATAAGTGAAACCAGTCAGCCTGAAATAACAGGAAAAGAAATCATAGTCGCAACCCCAAGCCTTCAACCACCGCCTGAAATAACAGGATATAAATTAGAACCAAAATCCATGTTGGATTTAGAAAACTTAATAGAAGAAAAATTCAAGGGATTAAAAATCTCAACATTAGAAGAAGAATTTGCAGGACAAATAGAGTCTAATCATAAGGATTATAAGCCTTTAATTCAAGATGAGATTAATAAACTCTACAGATATAATAATATTCCCACTTATTATAATAGACCATCACCCGTAGATATTCTACATGAGGAACAGGAATATATTCTTAACAACAGTTATAATGGTAAAAACATTTATGAATGGAACCTAGATGGATATACTGAAAAACAAATTTATAATTTGGTTCACAGAATGTTAATGTATAGCACGATAAGTAAAACAGCAGGTAATACAGATTCGAACATAGCAAAAATGATAACTGCTGGTTTTACAGGACAACTTAAAGGTTGGTGGGATAACTATTTAACCCCAAGAAATAGAGATGAAATCTTGACAACTATAAAACAGGAAGACGGTAGAGTCATAGAAAATGCCGTTTATACCTTAGTAATAAACATAATGGAACATTTTACAGGAAGAGTCTCCGATAACAATGAAAACATTAGGACACTACTTCAAAACTTAAGGTGTAAAACACTAACCAATTTCAGATGGTATAAAGATGCTTTTCTAAATAGAGTAATGGAACTTCCTGAGTGTAATAGCTCTCATTGGAAGTCTAAATTTATTGATGGTTTGCCACATCTTTTCGCCGAAAGAGTCAGAAAAACTCTGAGAAAAGATATGATAGCCATACCTTATGATACCTATACATATGGAGAATTGATAAAAACTTGTGTTCAAGAGGGATTAAGCCTCTGTAATGAAATTAGGTTAAACCAACAGATTAAAAGACAAAGTCTTTTAGAAAGAAACCAATTAGGACAATTCTGTAGTCAATTCGGAATGGATATTCCAACAAACGGTAAAGGGAAAGGAAAATATATTCCTAGAGAACATAAAAAACCTTATAGGAAGAAAAAACGAAAATATTCTGAAGAAAAATTAGTTAAAAAAACATCATAGAAAAATTCATAATAAAATGAATCATAAAAAGGATAAGAAACCTATTACTTGTTATAAATGTGGCAGAATAGGTCACTATGCAAATAAATGTAGAATAAAAGATAAAATTAAAAATTTGAATCTTGATGAAGAATTAAAAGATTCTTTGAAAAAACTATTGATTAATTCTGAAAGTGAAACTGAATCTAGTAGTAATAGTGAAACTGAAACTGATAGTTCTGGAAACACTGAACTAGGGAACCTAAATGAAACAACAGAAAGCGAAGATGATGCTTGTTGCTCATCTTGTGAGAAACCTTGTTTAAAACAAGATAGTGAAGATGAAATTTATAAATTAATCTCTCAATTTAGAGATAATGATAGTTTAAATGTCTTAAAAGGCAATGATCTAATTGAATTTTTACAATCAATCAAAGACAAAGAATTAAGGTCAAAATTGATAGATTCAATGGATATTCCAAGTTCTAGTGAAACTAGACAGAATGAAGAAATTACTAAAATTGATACTAATCCATACATGATGTCAGAAGTGTTTAAAACATTAAGACAAAAACAAAAGACAATTTCTGAAACCCCTACAAGTGTATTAGATTTAAAAATTGAAATTGATAATTTAAAAGATGAAATCAAAATGTTAAAACATCTAAATAACAATTTAAGTCAGAGAGTTTCAAAATTAGAAGATAAAACTCCATCAGATTTAATAAATCCAAATAAACCATTAGAAGAAGGATTTCTTTCAGTAATAAATATGATTACTGCATTCAAATTTCATATTAAAATAAAATTACTCATAAACAATAACTTTATGATAGAACTAATCGCTCTAATAGACTCAGGAGCACACTACAACTGTGTTCTAATTTGCTTAGCTCCATGAACAGTTCAGAATTGTGACAAATGTGATCAGTTGCTCCACTGTCTAAGACCCAAGTTCTATCTGAAAAATATGCAGAAGTAAGACAAACAATACCTGCCATGTGAGTTTGCTTGTCATTACTAATGGAACTTTGCTGAATCAAGGCAATTATCTGCTGAATTTGTTCTTGAGAGAAAGATTGTGAAGTATTAGAAACATGATTCCCGTCATCATGAACTAGAGAGCTATTCACATTGTTGACAGAAACATTGTTGGCAACATATCTCTGTTGTTCACTTCTGTTATTAGTGGCTTGATTTTGTGGTGCAGGTCCTTTATAGAATCTATGACCAACTGGATATCCTACTAACTTGTAGCAAGTCTCCTTGGTATGGCCATTCATCTGACAAAAACTGCAGTATAAGTTCCTCTTGTTCTGCATTCTTGTTCTGATTTCCACCTCCATTTCGGCTGTAATTAACATGATTCCCATGCTGACCTGTGTTCTGATTTTGAACATACATAGCTGAAGCTTCCATCTGAGGCAACTTACTTATATTCCTTTGCGCTTCATCCTGAAGAGCCATGGCATATACAACATTTAAACTTGGTAACGGCATCATAGCCAATATATGAGTTCTCAGCGGCACAAAAGAATCATTTAATCCCATCAGAAACTGTATAAGCTTTCTCTTAGCCTGCTTCTTTAGAGCAAACTCATAACAAGCACATTGCCTTCCATGAATGCAAATAGGTAAGCACTCCATTGCCTCATATTCATGCCAAAGATCCAGTGATTTCTGATAAAATACAGAAACCGATAACTCTCCCTGAGAAAGATTTGCAAGATCCTTTTCAAGACTAAAGATCCGAGTCTCGTTAGATCCTGCAAACTGTATGCTCAAATTCAGCCAAGCCGTCGCCGCGTCCGAAGCATGGAGTATAGACCCAACTATCTCCTTAGACACCGAATTAATCATCCAGGACATTACAATATCATTGCATTTATGCCATTTGAGATGAAGACTCTCATTATAAGGTTTAGGATATTCACCTTTAACAAATCCTAATTTTGACCTAGCCGACAAGGCTATCTCCATTGAACGCCTCCATTTGACATAATTCTCCGGTCCAATTAGCAATTCACTGACACTACTGTGACCTGTTACCTCTTCAGCACTCACGAAGTACGGATCGTCAACGAGAAGCGGAGCATCTGCCGATCTGGAATTCGCTATCAAGAACCACCAAGAAACTCAAGGCTATACTCAGAGAATAGCGCGGAAGTCGATTAAGAGCAAGCCTGCTCTGATACCATGAAGAAATTGAGAGAGCCTGTTTTCATGTTTATTTTTACAGTTAAAATTTCTATTCTTAAAGCTTAGCTTCTATCTGCCTACAAAGATCTCTATCAAGTTATCCTTAAAGCTTAGTTTCGGTCTGCCTACAAAGATCTCTATCAAGTAGTCAGCGACAGCGAAATGCCATTCAAGATCCTATCGCAGATAAAAATTAGATATCTATAACTCAGCCAAGCACATTAACTATGGACAAATTAACATTAATTCAGAAAAAAAAAAACAATGAAAAAAATGCATAAACGATCCACGAAAAAATAAATTACTGTGTTTTCGGATTAAAAGATAAACTGGGATATCCGTATATTGCTGTACGTGAAGATGCAGCAGAAGGAAGAAGAAGCAGGATTTGACAAAATGATTCACTGATATAATTTCAATGTATAGAGGAGTAAAGCTGTTGAATAATGATACAATAAAGAAAAAAAATGGCGGGGCCCACGTTTGAATTTTACAATCAAGCAAGGATAAAGAAGGATCCACGCCCAGTTTTTTACTTTTCAACGAATTTATTACGCTTGTCGCCTATTTTTTTGTCTGTCTTCCATGCCTATTTCACTTTAAAAGGATGGCGAACTTTATGAGGAAAATATCCGCCAGCAATTCCTTTACTCATTTCGCTTATTTGTATTACGAGGGTTTATGTCTCTAGTATTATCAGTTTATTTTCGTAACGGTTTTATACCGTAAAGAAATAAATCAATATTTTTTCTTCCTCCAAAATTCACCAAATTTCATATACACGTTCAGTTGAGTGCCGAGATTATTAAAAGATCCTAACATTTGGTATCAGAGCTCGGTTCGTCGTACAAAATATCAAGAGTGATATTTTGAGTGTAATATTGTAGTCGACAACTTGGTTTCACTACAATTACCACAATTCGACGGTACGGACTTCAACGAATGGTCGATCCGTATGACGGCATTTTTTCTGTCTCAAGATTTATGGAATTTGATCGAGACGAGCTACACCGAAGTAGTCGGAGAAGCATTTGATGCTTTAAAAAAAGAAGAAAAAGATTCACTGGCGGATACAAGAAGAAAAGATCAGAAGGCCCTGTATGCCATCTTCCAAGCCATGAAGAAGTCGGTATTTAAAAAAATATCGAAGGCACAAACATCTCACGAGGCGTGGACTATCCTACAGAAGAATTACAAAGGAGACGAACGAGTTATGCGGATGCGCCTGCAAACTCTAAGGGGGGAGTTCGAGTCACTCTGAATAACTGACTCGGAAAATGTATCGGCATTTTTTGACCGCGTCCAAGTTGTCGTTAACAATATGATGGTTAACGGGGAGACGCTGGAGGAGCAACGAGTCGTGGAGAAGGTGCTACGATCGTTGCCAGCAAGATTTGAATATGTTGTAGCAGCTATCGAAGAGGGGCACAACATTTCAAAAATGTCGACTGAAATGTTACTGAGTTCTTTGTGTTCACACGAGCAACGTATGAACATAAAAGTTAATGAATTAAGCCAACAGCAAGCGCTACAAAGTCGGGTTGAAAATGGAAGTCGTGGAGGTCACCGTGGAGGTCGAGGTCATGGACAAAGCCGAGGTAGAGGCCAAAATCACAACACGGGACGAGATCAGGCCAACGGAAGTAATTCTCAAGGAGCTCGCGGTGGTCATGCTGGAGGACGCGATAAGTCCATAATCAAATGCTACCGGTGTCATTAGTTCGGACACTACAAATCAGAATGCCGAGCAAAATTAGAGAATGAACGAGCGGAACAGGCATGTGCTACCGAAGTACACCAAAATATGGTGTTAGCATGCAAAACCACTGAAGGTTGTGAGACTTTTCAGATATGTGGTATCTTGACTCGGAATGCAGCAACCACATGAGTGGGAGAAAGGAGCTTTTCTCCCGGTTAAATGAATCTGCTCATAATGAAGTCAGCTTCGGAAACAAATCAAAGATTCAAATTAAGGGGAAAGGTGATATCCGGATCCAGACAAATGACGGTACATTTATAACTATCACAGATGTATATTATGTACCAGATTTGTGTTAGAACCTTCTAAGTTTGGGGCAGCTGTCGGAGAAAGGTCATACTATCTCTATCCGAGATGGAATTTGTACCATTGAAGACAAAAGTCGGAAGATGATTGCCAGAGTCCAAATGACAAAGAATCGAATGTTCCCATGGATTCTTAAGAAGGAAGCTGCGATGAACTTCCAGATGATGGTGAAAGACAGCAGTTGGCTGTGGCACTTAAGATTCGGCCATCTAAATTTCAACGGGTTGAAATTATTGGCTTCAAAGAAAATGGTGACAGGATTGCCGTCCATTGAAGTACCTAGTCAGCCATGTGAGGCGTGTTTACTTGGGAAGCAACACAGACAACCGTTTCCAGTTGGAAAGGCAAGGCGAGCAAACCATCCATTGGAGTTGGTTCATACAGACCTATGTGGACCAGTAGAGGTAGAGTCGCTTGGAGGAAAGCGGTATATGATGGCCCTAGTTGATGATTTTTCAAGAAAGACTTGGGTCTATTTCTTGAAAGAAATGTCGGAGGCTTTCCAGAAGTTCAAAGAGTTTAAGACCTTTGTGGAAAAACAAAGCGGCTATGTTCTGAAGACGCTGAGATCAGATCGAGGAGGATAATTCACTTCTAATGAGTTCTCGGACTTTTGTAAGACCGAAGGAATCAAGAGGCAGCTGACCGCCAGTTACACACCTCAACAAAATGGCATAGCTGAGAGGAAGAATCAGACTATCTTCGAGATGGCCAGAAGCATGTTGAAGGCCAAGAAGCTACCAAAACCATTTTGGGCTGAAGCAGTAGCTTGTGCGGTGTTCTTATTGAACCGGTGTCCAACAAAGGCGGTTCATGGAAAGACACCATATGAAGCATGGAGTGGTGAAAAGCCAGATGTTTCCTGCCTGCGTGTATTTGGGTGTGTGGCATATCCTCATGTTCCAGAACAACGACGGAGGAAGCTCGATGACAAGAGCAGAAGATGTATCTTCATTGGATACAGTGCTGATACGAAGGGGTACAAGCTGTATGACCCGACCACTAAAGATGTGATTATCAGCCGAGATGTCCAGTTCGCTGAAGATGAGAATTGGGACTGGTCAGAAAAGGATGCTAGTAAGCCTGCCAGTATCTTCATTGAGGAGGAGCCAGTTGAAAACACACGTGGACCAGTTGAATCACCTGACCGACCAGTTGATCCAGAACCCACTAGACGTCCAAGCCGAACCAGAGTTTCATCAGTCCTTTTGAGAGACTATGAAGTCACTCGAGATGATGAGGAAGATAGTTCTGATGAAACTATGGTTATTTTTTGTCTGTTTGCAGATTGTGATCCTGTAACATTCGAGGAGGCAGCAAAAGACAAAGGATGGATCCAGGCCATGGATGCAGAGATTGGATCCATAGAGAAGAACGACATGTGGGAGCTGATGCCTTTGCCAGCAGGGAAAAAGGCAATCGGAGTGAAATGGGTATACAAGACAAAGTACAGCCCTGATGGCCAAGTTGATCGTCTAAAGGCAAGACTAGTGGTGAAAGGTACAGACAGAAGCCTGGAATTGACTATTTTGAGGTATTTGCACTAGTTGCTAGAATGGATACCATTCGATTGATTATTGCACTTGCAGCCCAGAACAAGTGGAAGCTACACCAGATGGACGTAAAGTCAGCATTCCTTAATGGAATTCTGGAAGAAGAGGTGTACGTTGAACAGCCACCAGGGTATGTTCAGAAAGGGCAAGAGAGCAATGTCTACAGAAGAGGGCAAGAAGAGGTGTACGTTGAACAGCCCCGCGAGCATGGTACGCGAGAATTGATACGTATATGCTAGAGAATGGTTTTCATAAGTGTCCTTATGACCACACATTATACATTAAGACAAGTGCAGATGGTGAAATGCTGATAGTATGCTTGTATGTCGATGACCTGATATTCACCGGGAGTTCAGAGGCGATGTTTATCGAGTTTAGGGAGGCGATGACTCATCAATTTGAGATGACTGACATGGGATTGATGTCATACTTTTTAGACATTGAGGTTGAACAAACTGATCATGGAGTCTTCATTTCTCAGAAGAAGTACGCTGGAGATATTTTGAAGAAATTCAAATTTGAAGCAATGAAGCCAGTGCGTACTCCAAACTGCTGAAAGGCTTGAGATGAAGAAGGATGGAACAGGCGAGCTGGTAAACTCCACCTACTACAAGAGCATAGTTGGAAGTCTTCGTTACTTAACTTCAACTAGACCGGACATTGTGTATGGAGTTGGAATCATCAGTCGGTTCATGGAGCAACCTCAACAGTCACACCTGCTAGCAGCAAAGCGTATACTCCGGTATATTAGTGGAACACAAGATTATGGAATATTATATTCTCACACAAATGATTTTTGTCTGACAGGCTATTCAGACAGTGATTGGGGCTGGCGATGTGGAAACTCGAAAGAGTACATCAGGTTATGCTTTCTATCTTGGAGATGGAGTAATTTCATGGTCTTCGAAGAAGGAACATGTTGTTGCTCTTTCTACAGCTGAAGCGGAGTACATTGATGTAACTACCGCAACTTGTCAAGCAGTTTGGCTACGACGGATATTAGAAGACCTGAAACACAAGCAGGAGGAGCCTACATTGATTATGTGTGATAATAAGTCAACTATTGCATTAGCTAAGAATCCAGTGTTTCATGGCAGGAGCAAGCATATTGGAATCAGGTATCTTTATATTCGAGAGTTGGTCAAAGATGATGAAATTGAGCTAGAGTTCTGTAGAACTGAAGAGCAAGTTGCAGATATCTTTACCAAGGGTCTCTCGAGTGATAGGTTTGAAATATTTCGACAAATGCTTGGAGTTACAAGATGTTGTATCAAGAAGGAGTGTCGAATAATGATACAACAAAGACAAAAAATGGCGAGGCCCACGTTTGAATTTTACAACCAAGCAAGGACAAATCGAAGGATCCACGCGCAGTTTTTTTTTCTTCAACTAATTTATTGCAGCCACGCCTGTCGCGGAACTGTGCTCAATCACGCCTATTTTTTTGTCTGTCTCGCATGCCTATTTCACTATAAAAGGAGGGCGAACGTTAGGAGGAAAAAATCCCCCCAGCAATTCTTTTACTCATTTCGCTTATTTGTATTACAAGGGTTTATCTCTCTAGTATTGCCAGTCTATTTTCGTAACGGTTTTATACCGTAAGGAAATAAATCAGTATTTTTTCTTTCTCCAAAATTCACTAAATTTCATATACACGTTCAGTGTTCAGTTGAGTGCCGAGATTATTAAAAGATCCTAACAAAAGCTTCTCATGCTGACAACATCACACAGAGACATGAGGCGAAGACTATATAGCAGAAACAAAATTTCCGATTCCTGAAGGGTGTAATTTAGAGTAGAAACTAACCGGCTGGGAGGAGATCAAGATAGCGGAACGGTGTGCAGCTCCTCCAGATTTTGCTGAAGAGCGTTGAAATCCAAATCCGTGAAACCGTCTTTATCACCAGAAACTGTGTCAGAATCATCGTCGTTGTCGCTCTCATCGTCATATTGGGAAGGCAGAGACCGTGACCTGACAGAGCTGACATTGTGCGAATGGTTTACATTCCCTGCAAGGGCGTTGGCTTCAGCTCGCTCATCTTCCGTCTGAGCCAGCGACAAAAGTATATTCTTCGCTTTCTGGTCTAGAGGATACCCGCACGACTCCATCTCCTTGTACCAGACGACGTACGGCGCTGCCGAAGTCTTTGTTCTTGCCGTGAGCGTCCATGATGGTCGTGTATATGGTCTGGTTGGGCCTGATGTCGCGTGCGCGCATCTCTTCGTATTTCTTCATCATTTTTTCCAAGTCGCTGACTTTAGCGTAGCCTTTGATCAGCGTGCCGTATGTGACCACATTGGGCCTGAAGCCGTCCACCTCTAACCGTTTGAAAAACTTCTCTGCGCCTTCCATGTCCGGCGCATTTACATAGGCCGAGAGCATGGTCGTGTAGGAGCAGTGGCGGATCCAAGGGGTGGACAGCGGAGACAGCTGTCCACCCAAATTCCGACCAAACGTTCATATTTTAGTGTAAAAATAATATATTTTTAATTTTTGTACCCCCAATTAAGTTTAAAAATATGATATTTCTTATTTTTGTACCCCAGTCAGCTTAAAAAAATTTTATACCCTCAATTAAACTTAAAAATATTATATTTTTTATTTTTATACCTCATTCAATTTAAAAAAAAATTTTCGTACCCCAAATTAAAATTTCTGGCTCATCAGGAGTAAATCTGCAGAAAAAATTTTAAAAATTTAATTCCGCTGAATTGCGTGATTTTTTTATATTTATTATAAAAAAAATTATTAAGCAAAAAAATTTCGAACAGCGAGTGAGTAAACATACCTGTCTCTTCTCATGCTTTTGAACACTGTCCGAGCTTGTTCCACCATTCCGGAAATCGCGAAAGCGTCGAGTAGAATGTTGTAGGCTTTTTGTGTCGGCCTGAAATCCGTAAACGAAGGTCATCGGCAAATATAACAGGACAACGATTCATGAAATATATACAAAAGATTTACGCGCCATATCGAAATGGGTCCACTCACCTGACAGTAGGGGTATAAATTCGGTTATTAACCGATCGAATAGGAAATTCGGTTAACCGAACCTATTAACCGACCGATAAATTCATTAACCGTTAACCAATTCGCGGTTAACCGAAAATTCAGTTAATTTAACCGATTAACCGAATGGACCGAAGCTCGGTTAAATCGGATAAATTAACCGATTAACCGAATTTTCGGTTAATTTAACCGAATTAACTGAAAATTAACCGAATCATCAGTAAAAAAAATTAAAAAAAAACCTGTTGGCTATTGCTGCTGTTTAAATTTTAAACATCTAAATTATGAAATCAAATTACAACACAAATGAAATAAAAATTAGACAAGTGTTTTGATGTTCCAAAAAACTGAATCTTCTTGTCCATTCTCTTGATCGCGACCTGTTACAAGAAAAATGTAGGTTATGTACTAGTATTCAAAACATGGAAAAGGGACTAAAACCCAATATGACACACACAAGTTTCCACATTCAGAGCCTGCCAGACAGTGCAAACATTCCTTCTCCAACGCCCTTAATCATCTTATACCTGTATAACCCATTTGCAAATGCATTAGAAGTATACAACCAACATTAGAGCCTGCCAGACAGTACATACATTCCTTCTCCCACCAGATCACACTGACACAATATGAACAAGTTTGTAGCTAAGAAATTAAAATGAAAGTCAATAGTGTAGAAAAATTAGAGACAATCAATGAAAATGCTCATATTATGTACAATTCACCTTCTTCTATAATGTTGCATATCATAACATATAAATATCATATTATTTTCGCCAATGGCCACCAATCAACAAACAAGAATATGAAATGTAGTGATATCTATTGAAAAGATAAATTGCAAGACAAATAGCAAATTGTCACAACACAGTGACACAGACTAAACCACATAAATTTGGAGGTGTAGTGAGTACACTAAAGACAACACAGAACTATGCTAATATGGAAATAAACAACGCAAAAGGCTGAATAGAGAGACAAAGAATAGAAGAAAAAAAGGACCCTTTGGGGAAATTCAATGAATAAGTAAACACCAAACATTAAAGGTACGAGGACAAGGAATCAATTCAGCGAGCAGTAGACGTTAACAACTAGCTCCAGTTTCACACCAGCATCATTCCAACACATGGACTATCAACTAACCATATAACTGACACTCTGACAGTAGTGTGATAACAATGAATGCAACCTGGCTTTGTCTAGGAAGTGGCAGTTCAATTACAATCAAGTTTAGAATCAGGCATGTAATAGGGTCATAGGGAATTGCAAAAGATGAAGTATGAAGGCATAGGCAGTACTCAGTAGCATCAACATCAGTAGCAGACATTAAGACAAAGTGTTGTGTAGTGAAATATTGAAACCAGTGGTTATCACCTGGGCGAAATCGCTTCGCTGCCCTTCACCGCGCTTCCTCGCGCTTCGTCACTTCACCGCGCAAAGTCACGTAGCTGCTCCGTCACTTCACCTGGGCGAAATCGCTTCGCTGCCCTTCACCGCGCTTCCTCGATTCGCTGCCCTTCACCGCACTGATTTGATTGCTGGAGCGGATCTGCCGTCTGCCGTATGCGGATCGATTAGGGCTTGGCTGTCGGCTCAGTGAAGACTGAAGATGAAGAGAAGACGGGAATCGATTACGGCTCGGCTGGCGGCTCAGTGAAGACTGAAGATGAAGACGGAAGACAGGATGGATTAGGGATCGGGTGCTCAGCAGTCGGTAGTCGTCAACTCGGGCGTTCAGATTCTTTATTTTTATGTTTATTCGGTTAATCGGTTAACCAAAAATTCAAATAACCGTAACTGTTAACTGAATCGAATTTTTCAATTAATCGAATTCAATTAACCGCAGTTAAATTTCTCGATTAACCAATTTCGATTAACGATTTTAATCGTACAGTGAACACCCCTATCTACCTGACACCGGCGTCCAGCATTTCTTCAAAAACAGCTAGCGCTTCTTCCTCCCTTCTAGCTTTTCCATAAGCCTTGATTAACGAGGCGTACTCACGAAGTCAAGCCGCAGCCCGGCTCGTTGCATCTGAGCGGTGTTAAGGCCGACATTAGTTTTACAAAAATTGAAAAGTGTATAAATATTATTTTGGATGCGAGTTTCGTTACCTGATCGTATATTTTCGACACTTCCTTGTAGTTCGACTCAAACGACATCAGGCTGTTCTAAGTGACCGTGGATTGCTGAACTCCTCGATCCGCCATCATGGCAAACGCTTTGCGAGCTTTCTCATAGCTTCCGGCCTTTTTGTACATATAAATCATCATATGAAACATCTTCTGATCCGGTTTCAACGGAGACTTTTCCTTATCTAATAGCATTTCAAACACTTCCTCCGCTTCCTTAAATTTGTCCGCCTGCACAAATACGAAAAATAAAAAATGAAATTGGTAAACCAAATTATTCAAGAAGGTAGAAAAGAGTCCAAATAAGTGACTGACTCAATTGCCGATTAATTCGAGCAAAGTCATTATCATGGGCCGGTCCAGTAAATTCGGAGGCCATGTGCAAGTTTAATGTTTGCGGCCTCTGGTGAAGCTTTGTTTGACAGTTTAATAACAAAATTGAGTTGATACAGATAATGAAAATGGCAGAAGTTAATGGCCAGTGGAGCTTGTTAAGACTTCTTTGAACTGAAATCTTAAGGCCGACTGGGTAGGCACTATTAGAGAGATTGAAGCTTGTTTATACACAAACAAAACACCTTCACTTCACTTTTTTCAGAATGTGGGATACAATTGAAATGCTTTACAAAACAAAATTTTGTGTACATTATTCCACATTGCTAATCTGCAGGTTCTTCTGGTAGTGTAGCTTCTATATTAAGCTTGTTGGGGGCAACTTTTGAACTGTAGAGCAATTTATTCTTGAAAATTGTTAAATTCAATTTTCTTGGACCATTTTAGGTCTGAATTTGCATAATAAAATAATTTTTTTGGATCAATTATCATAAGTTCAAATTTGAGGCCTCTCATTGGAAGTTACGATGGTAAGGTTTCTAATTTGGAGGCTGTACTTTTAAGTTTTGAGGCTTCCTCTACACCGAGGGGGCCGGCCTGGTCATTATCATATACGATTATATTTTTTACAGAAAGTAGACAACCGGAAAGATTTCCCGTCGACGGAGATGAATTACCTCGACAAAAATCTTAAGAATGATTTGATAAGTTATAGCGGAAGGTTCAGGACCTGAAGACAGCATTCTCCGAAATGTGGCTTCGGCTTTAGAGTACTGTCGACCTTTCCCATACGCTTCCATAAGGGCTGTTTTGGATATGACACTCGGCACAAAACCCTTCTTATTCATGTAACTCAAGACGCGCTCGGCTCGGTTAAAATCGCCTAGTTTTCCGTAAGCCGTGACC
>NQLW01000485.1:0-10365 GCA_002312845.1 Kalanchoe fedtschenkoi
AAAGAGGAATGTTACCTGACCCGTCAGCAAAAACGCAGCAAAGAGGAAGGGGCGACGTTACCTCCCAATACGGCCAGCAAAAACGCAACAAGCATTATGTAAGTTAGGTTATTGGGAAAGAATGCATAAGATGTATTTATAGGTGAGGAGTTAGGGTTTGGTTTTGGTTTTGAGTTATTGGGCTCGACTTATGTAAGTTAATTGGGCCATTGCTATAATATATTAATTATTTATTTATTTGGTTAAATCGGTTAAATCGGTTAACCGAAAAATAAAATTTTATTCCGTTAACCGATTATAATTAACCGGACTATTATTCGGTTTTAACCGAATTGACCGAATACCGAATTAACCGAACCGAAATAATTCGGTTCGGTTAATTCGATTCGGTAAATCGGTTAAAACCGAATAATGCTCTCCCCTACACTTAACTATGTACGTAATCAGCTTGAATCACACTAAAAGGCGTCAAATAAAGAAAGGCCTGGTCCCTGGTTCAGAATATTGAGAATGTAGAGTAATCAAACTAATAGGCGGATCCACTCGGGGCTCACTTAAAATTCTTCTACTTAGAGTAAAAAAAAAATTATATATATAAAAAATAAATTTACATGTATAATTTCAATGAAATTTTTAATTTTGCCCCCCAAATTCAACCTAAATTTTTTATTATGTAATTTTCTCCCCTGAAAAAAAGTTTCTGTCTCCGCCACTGATCAAACTCATCAAGCAACTACTCCAGTCAATCCTCTTCATCATCACTTTAATCTCGTCAATGCTTGAAAACTTTTCAACACTTCATGTTTTCAAGTTAAATGTGGAAAGATTTGAAAGGGAAGTACGTAAATAAATAGTATTTTTTTATGAAGGCATTTGGCGAGATGTGAAGAGATTAGAACTCCGCTCTTTCCTTTTTGAAGGAATTTAGAACATAAAAAATTATTTTATCTTTTTATTATTTATTAACTAAAGTTAAATGTGTAAGGATATTTCAATGAATTGTACATTTTTCTCTTATGTCATCAAGTACTTTATACAATAAAAAATAACCATTATGTTTCTTTCTTCTTCTCTCATTTTAAACTCTTTCTTGAACTGGTGCTTTATAGATATTGATTGGGCTTTGCTTACAGAGCCAGCCAACAAACCAAAGTACGGTCAAGGCCCATTTTCGGACGATGGTGTTGCTGGCAGAAAAGAACACGACACCCATGACAGGCAAGTTATTGTCTCCAAAACACCGACGATTGGTGGTCATCTACCCGGCGTGGATATCCAAACCATAGGGGAACTCATAAATGGAAAACACGATGAACTGGACATAAATCGATAACGCGTTGACAGCCTGTTGCAATACCCAATCCTCAACCAATAGCTGCTGGAGCTGTACAACGAATCAAAACAATCCCAATAAAAAAAAAAAAAAAAAAAAACAACAATCCCAATAAACTGAAAAACCTCACAATCCGAGGCTCGAGCTCTACTATCCATTGCTATAAATTCATAAAAATATAGTACGTACTCCGTAAACAAAATCCAAAAACAATCCATTTATTGCTGCTCATGCTGCGTTGGTTGAACGTGATAAGATAAGGTGGGTGCGCAAATCGAGAATTCAACACTAGTGTCAGATATTTATTTAAAAAAAAATTAATATATTCATCTTCGAACTTCTCTTCAACTGTGCCAACTGGGGTAGGAGAAGGCAGGAGCTTGACATGGCGTATGATCAGATCCTGCTCCCATATCCCCCAACAAATTTAACACTATTTTTTTATTCAATCTATTGCTTAGACGCATTCGGATGCTCAAATCCATGCCCCAAGTTCATGTGGGTATGGGACGGTAGATTATATCGGCATCAGCTTGTTCTGACTTCGGTTGTTCCATTTTAACGAGTTCAATTTGCATTCCAGACCTATTTTTCCGTTTTCATTTTTTATTTTTTTTATGTACAAATACTCATTCGGAGTGCGTATTCTGATGATTGATTGATGCGTGTACATGGATGAGCTTTTTGCAAGAGATACATGGACATGGTGGTGGCTACTTGTGAATCTGATCCGTGAATTTATCTTGGTCTCCTCCAGGCCTCGTTTTAGGGTCGATCCACTGGAGAGGATTAGACGGATTCGTCGTCCTAAACCTGCTCTCAGTTCTACACCTCTCCCCTCACACCTTTCTAGCTTGTAATTACTGACTGCGAAGATTGAGGTTGTTCATCTTCTTTCTCTCTGTCTCTTATCTGAATTGCTTGGCTTTCAGTTCGGCACGCTGTTTTTTGAGTTGGTTGCTCATTGAAAACCTCATAACTGTAATTACTTGTGTTCTTTTTTGGATTTTGTTAGACAACACCGACCACCAGGCCAACACCCTGTTCGTATTTGTTATTCTTTGATTTATGAGTTCTTCACACTTCGTGTTTCTTTGTGACTCAATAATAGCAATCCTAATAATGATTCAGCTATATGGGTCGTCTGGCATTGCCAATATAAATCTTCAGAAAATGAGGGTGTGTTGGGTCTAGAAATCATGCTTGTTGGGTTTTACTTTTAATTCACCGTGTGTATATCATGACCTTTGTTTCTGTATTGCGACTCGACAAAGTCAGATGAAATATATAGGAAATGTGTAGGCAATTTTAGTTGGATAATGATGAGATGGATGTGTTCCAGCTCGGGTAAATAATGGGCTAATAAGTTTGTGTTAATGGGTGCAGATGTTGACGAAAGAATTTTTCACTGAGTATGGGGAGGCGTTTCAGTATGAGATCAAAGAGGTTGTCGGCAAAGGAAGCTACGGTGTTGTTGCATCAGCAGTGGATACTCACACTGGAGAAAGGGTGGCAATTAAGAAGATCAATGATGTGTTTGAGCACGTATCAGATGCCATGCGCATTCTTAGAGAAATCAAGCTCCTCAGGCTTGTTCGTCATCCTGACATTGTGGAAATCAAGCACATTATGCTTCCTCCGAGTAGGAGAGAGTTTAAGGATATCTATGTTGTTTTTGAGCTGATGGAATCTGATCTCCATCAAGTGATCAAGGCTAATAGGGATCTCACTCCTGAGCATTATCAGTTCTTCTTGTATCAACTGCTAAGAGCTCTGAAGTATATGCATACTGGTGTGCACTACACCCCCTATACTGACCGATTTGTTTACTGTTTATGAATCTGACCCGTCATAAATGTTCATGAGACCTTCCTGTTTTTCTGCAGCAAATGTATTTCATCGGGATTTGAAGCCAAAGAACATACTGGCAAATGCAGATTGCAAGCTGAAGATTTGTGATTTTGGATTGGCTCGCGCAGCATTCAGTGATACTGCCTCAGCTGTATTCTGGACTGTATGTATCTGTTAGTATTTTTTATCATGAGATAAAAAATTGTGGTTAATAATGTTAGGCATGTAAAATGTTGGTTTCTATCATTTGACTGAATGACATTCCACTTCCCTTGTGAAAGGATTATGTGGCTACTCGCTGGTATCGCGCTCCAGAGCTCTGTGGTTCTTTCTTTTCAAAAGTAGGTCCTTCTGATCATTTTTCATTTGTGTCACTCACACTGTATGATATCAAAGTGCTTTACCTTTATACTTGACAGTGCTGCACGGATGTGTTTTTGTTACCAAAATTAAAAGTTTGTGTTCGCCGCAGTACACGCCTGCTATTGATATTTGGAGCATTGGGTGTATCTTTGCTGAAATGTTGACAGGGAAACCCCTTTTTCCTGGAAATAATGTGGTGCAACAGTTAGATCTTATAACTGATCTGGTTGGCACCCCTTCTGAAGTCTCCATTGCAAGGGTATGTTTCCATCTTCAGATAGGCTTTCATTTCTCATGTACAAAATCATCACATCTGCCGGACTGTTCTCTGATGCATGATGTGGTTCTCACAGATTCGCAATGAAAAGGCTAGAAGGTATCTAAGTTGCATGAAGAAAAAATATCCTTATCCATTTGCACTCAAATTTCCTGGCGTGGATCCAAAAGCACTTCGTTTAATGCGGCGTATGCTATCTTTTGATCCCAAATATCGACCATCTGCAGAGGAGGTCAGGTTTTTTATTTTCCAGTTTTGTGTCTTTTTGAGTTGCAGCTCCTACAAGTGATATAAATGGTCCAGCCATTTGCATGACTATATAATTGATACGTGTTACTCTGAAGGCATTAGCTGATCCATACTTTGATGGCTTGGCCAATTTGAAAGATGAACCATCAAGGCAGCCAATTTCAAAACTTGAGTTCGAGTTTGAAAGGAGGAAATTGACAAAGGATGATGTTAGAGAGTTGATTTACAGAGAGGTCAAAATTCCTAGCATCTGTTGATTGTAATGTCAGCTTTCTTGTTTCCTGAAACGTTTCTAATGACCCAAACAGATATTAGAGTATCATCCGGAGATGCTAAAGGAGTATCTCCGTGGTGATGACCAAGTCCATTTCATGTACCCGAGGTAATTTATAAAATTCCCCGTCTGATAAAATTATGAAGTTGGTATCTGTTTTACCACTCATCAAGTCCAAACAATTACCTGATACATATTATCCATTTGTCAGTGGAATAGAACGATTCAAAGAACAGTTTGCCCGTTTGGAAGAGTACTATAGCAAAGGGGAAAGGAGCACTCCCCTACGAAGACAGTATGCCTCTTTGCCTAGGTAATATTCTAGTTCTTTATGCCCCACGTAACTTCTTTTCAGTTCTTGTTCATCGAAAATCTATTGCGAGCTTAAACAAAAATATTTAAGATATACTATGAGTAATGTTATCTAATCAAATATTGTGGTTTTCTTCTTCAGAGAACGAGTGTGCCATGATGACAGTCCCCAACAGACTACTGGACCGGAAAACGATGCTTTGCCTTCCAGCTATCGTACAACACCTAAAATCCCTCGAAGGTTTATTGCCCCGGAGGAGGACTCATATTCTACTTGGAACATATCAGCCATGAGGAATGGCTATAGCAAGCCATATTACAGTGCACGAACCCTGTATAGGAGTAATAGCATTAGCTCTAAGTGCATAGTAGCTGCTGGAAGAGATCAAAAGGCAAGTTCACATAATGACGAGACAGACACTAGCCTTTTGGTAGATGTTAGTTTGACATGATCTGAATGTTGCCTTTTGCATGATTTTTTGCTACAGAAGGAAATCAGTTTGGAGCAAGATGGAGAAGTGATCACCAGTCTGACGCCTGAAGTGGCAGCCCTTTATGCATGATACCATTAAAAGTGTGATGAAGCTAACTTATATAGAATTTGTGCTGCTGTAACTTAGTCGTCTTACATTTAGTTTTTAAGTTAACATTTAGCAGTTTCCAAGTTAACCTTCAATAGGTGATAAGTTGATATATCACAACACCTCTGCGGAATTGTTTCACAGCTTGTATTCAAAGTTTATTTAAGCAACTCAACTTGGCTGGATATTATATAAATGCCTCCAGTTTGATGAACCTGTCCTGCGGGGATTAGCACACAGAGAAACTTGAAGCAAATCACAGTTGATTGAATTACGAGCTCTTATATTTGTGAAGATACATAACTCCACCAGTTTTGTTATAATATTGGAATGTTACTGACAGGAGATTAAACCAGTGGCTGGACCTGTTCCAGCTGTAGTACAGCAAAGAGTGGTAAATAAGATTGTGAAAAGCAAATCATAGTCTTCATATGTTGAACAGGATTGGTAGTTGCATGAGATTGCAGGCACAATGAAATGTGCGAGGCATCTGTATGCTGGCGGTGATAGAGAACATCTTCATTTCCTGCACCCAGCTTTTTCATCATCCCATTTGGTTAACCACTTCCATCTTCAAGCTGTCCATGGGAGAGAAGATGCGCCATGTATTGCTACAAACACAAAAGTAAATGGTGGAGATGCATGAGTTGGCATACAGAAACTTTACGCCTTTGTTATTCGCAAATATTTCATAACTGTTGAGTGGCCCCTGCCTCTGGCCAGCCTGTTGATCACTCAAGCTTGAGTTGATATCATTTCTTTTTAGTCTCTTTAGGTGACTGTAGTTCTGCACTGAGCTATTTATTCTTCATATTTCCATCCTCCCACAGACATTTCTTTCTTTTCAGTGTAGCTTGTTAAACAACATTTTCAGGCATGTGGGGAATGTCTTAGACAACTTCCTGCTGGGAATCACCCACACAAATATCAATCTGGATTTCCGAACCACGCGGCATAAGCCCGGATCTGGAATGCCACAAAACCAATTTCATGGCTTTAGCGGTAATCCGAATTACCAGATACAGATTTGGATCCGAATTACCTATTTCTTACTTTGATTGTTCTCAATACAGATCCGAGATATAGATCTGGATCTGAATTGAGAAATACTCAAAAGAAAAACGACTACGGAAATAAACTGTAATGTTTAATTACCTTGTTCAGTCGTCTCGCTTCTGCGTGTGGCAATTGACACACCTCTAACGGTATCCACACACAAGTGTGGGATACCACATCTGGCTGGAGTACTAGCTCCCTTCCGGATAAACGCAGCCTTTTTTCCGTTATTGAATAATAAGAAAATTCATCACTCAAATGGAAACCCTAGGCTTCTATTTATAATGAGTTACGGGCTTCGCCCTGCGGGCCAAGCCCATCAGCTGAGTTACCGGGCCTGCACCCGTGGGTCAGACCCGTGGGTATTATCCATGGGTCAAACCCATGGATTAACCCATCTAGTTTATCCAAATCAGACATGGGTTGAAACAGATCATATCCGGACCGAATCTTATTCGGTTTCCATTCAACTTAATATCTCATACTTGCTTGTGTGCGACCCTTTAGATTTATTCTTATTCAGTCATGGGTTAGAGCCCATTAATCACAAGTGGCCTCTAATAAAATGTTATGATTCCTGATTAAGAATAAATTGGTTCGAGACAACCAAGCCTTTAGTCAATACGAGTCAATTCAACTGGTTTAATGGGCAGACTCCATTACTTCCTTGCAGTGGGTTACAGTGGCTATTTTGAGTTATTGAAGAACTTAGACCTCAGCAGATAAACTTATTGTTTAGAGGTGGAACTTATTGTCATGGTGATAAACTTCAAGAACCTATTGACCTAGATAGATACAGTGATCTAGATTTAAGAACTGTCTCCTCACCTTCCCTGTGTCCTCATGCACAAATGGCTTTTTATTCATTCCTGTTTCAGCTTTTTTGAGGTTCTCATTATTGCCAAACTGTCTAATGTCGCGGACAGTGCGTTAATTGCACCTCTTGAGTATCCTGATTTGAGATAGTCTAGTTTGGAATTTTTTGAACTGAATTATTTTGGTGCTTATTGGTTTCTGCAGCGCGGATTGGGTTGATCTACATACTGTCAGCTTTATGTGGCAGTTTGACCGCTGCTCTATTTCTCCGCAACAGACCAATTGTCGGGTCATCTGGCGCTACGTTTGGGCTACTCGGGACAATGCTCGCCGCTCTTCAAGAAAGGCCGCAAATCTTGTGTACCAGGCGCGCGGTGCTTGTTTGAGGCCGTATAGAGATTTAGATAACAAGCAAACCCCATCTGAAAAAGAAGGATCTACAAAACCAGTAGGTTGGTGACAGTAAACACGTTCAGCAAGCTGTCCATGGAGGAAAGCATTTGAAACATCGAGCTGATGTGCGGGCCACTTGCGACTGGCAATGAGGGAGAGGACAACACGAATGGTGGCTGGCTTCACGACTGGACTAAATGTTTCACCAAAATCGATGCCAGGCCGCTGAGAAAAACCACGAACAACCCAGCGCGCTTTGTAGCAGTCAAGAGTACCATCTGCCAGGAATTTATGGCGGAAAACCCACTTTCCAGAGACAATATTTGTATTAGGAGGTCGTGAGACAAGAGACCAGGTAGCATTGGCCTGTAATGCACTGAACTCATCTTGCATGGCCTTGTACCAATTGGGATCTCGTAGAGCAGCTCGAACTGACTTCGGAATAGGTGAGATTTGTGGTGAGGTGATGGCGACAGTGGCATATTTGAGATTTGGTTTGAAGATCCCATCTTGACTTCGCGTAATCATGGGATGACGTGTGGGAGGAATCAGTGAGATGGATGTGCTGGGGTCGGTGGATGGATCAGAACAAGTTGTTGGTCGATCAATGTCAGGCTGAGGTGACGCCATGACAGGATGCAGAGGAGTCACCGATGTGTGGGAAGGTGAGCTATTAAACTTTGATGAAGATGCGACAGGCACAGAAGAGTGCATAATAGGCTAAGAAGACGGTGTAGATGGTGCTTGTTGCTGGTGTAGCGTACTGAAGCTGATAGAAGGATCTGATGCAACAATCTGATCACAAGCCGAAGAGTGTTCATCATCTTTCATTTCCTGAAATGGAAATCTGGATTCTTCAAAGACAACGTGACGTGAAATGATCACACGACGAGTGACTGGATCATAACATCTGTATCCTTTGTGATATGGTGGATACCCAAGAAATACACATGGCACAGAGCGTGGCGCAACCTTATGAGGAATGGTAGCCGCAGTATTTGGAAAACATAGGCAACCAAAAACACGCAAGTGATCATAGGTCGGTGTATAGCCAAACAGCAAGTGATGAGGTGTAGATAAGCCGGTATGTGTGCATGTTCGCATGTTGATCAAGTATGTGGCAGTGGCAAGAGCTTCGGCCCAGAATATCGATGGCACTCCGGCATGGAATAGAAGACTGCGTAAGCTATCATTAAATGTGCGAAGACTTCGCTCTGCTCGCCCGTTTTGCTGAGATGTATATGGACAAGAGAGTCTGAAAGCAATGCCTTGCTTGGACATAAAGCTGCGTGTGGCATTATTGTCAAATTCTTGTCCGTTGTCAGTTTGGAATCAGTAAATGGGGCGTTGAAACTGAGTATAAACATAGCGGCAGAAATCGAGAAGCATGTGGTAGACCTCAGATTTGCGACGCAATGTAAATGTCCACATGAAATGACTATAATCATCCAGAATTACCAAATAGTACTTGAAACCTGAGATACTGACAATTGGAGAGGTCCAAACATCCATGTGCAAAATTTGAAAAGGAAAAGAACTATAGTTGTCAGAGGCAGCAAAGGGCAACCTGACATGTTTGCCCAATTGACAGGCCGTGCACATATGTAATGCTGATTTGTCACATGTAAAACCGAAGCTATCAAGAGTTTTGTTCAAGCTTTTCCGTCCTGGATGGCCAAGCCGCTGGTGCCATAGATCAATGGAAGAAGTGCTGATGTAGTTGCATTGAGGCGAGAGAGGACACACTCGATACAAATCACCATCACTATCACAGCGGAGAATCGGAATCTTGGTGCGTAGATCCTTTATGCAAAAGCCAAAAAGATCAAACTCAACGAAAACTGAATTATCACGAGTGAGAGTACGAACGGAAATCAGATTCTTGACTAATTTGGGAGAGTGTAAAACTTGACGAAGATAAAGAGGACGGCAGGGAGTAGGGAGAAGTGCAGTTCCAGTGTGAGTAACAGGCATGCTATCACCGTTTCCGAAAACAATTGTAGAGTAAGAGGAAGGACGAAGAGATGAGAGTGTACCAAGCTGAGATGCCATGTGGGAGGAGGCACCGCTGTCAAGATACCAGTCAGATGACCCACCGTTTGGTGCAGTGTGGACGCCAGTGTTGTTCAAAGCGTGAAGTAGAGACGTGTGATCCCAAGTGCCTAAAGGTGATGATGGTGTGGGTGGCAGTTGGAATTGTGGTGTAGCAAAGTAGGCTTGATTTTGGAGCGGAGCACCAGGACGCGGACCAAGAATACCGGCACTTGGAGGGCGGAATGGAACAAGCCATGCCTGCACCATACCTGCCCATGGGTTGAAATTTGAAGGCCATGACATAGTTGTGGGAGGAAGCGTTCGTGGGGCAGATGTATTGTTGGGTGTCGATGCCTTACCCTTCTTCTTCTTGCCTTTGTTCCGATTACCGCCGGAGCTAGAGCCAGAGTCAGCGTGGTCTTCATTGGATGATCCACGTCCAGCGTAAAGGGCTTGAGAGGCTTGCATCTTGGCGGTTTGATCCATCTGGATTTCTTCAAGAAGGAGAATTGTACGGGCCTCAAGCAAAGAAGGTAGTGGATCTTTGCTGGTGATGGAAGGAATGACATGGCGGAACCGTGGTGCAAGGCCGCGCAACATGTTCATCTCTTGATTTTCTTCACGAACGGGTTGGCCAACGTCTCTGAGATTGCCTGCCAGAACACGAAGACGAGTAACATACTCTTGAATGGTTAGATCGCCCTGACAGAAGTTTTGAAATTCTGCCTCGATGTACACTGCACGCGCCAGACGATTGTTGCGATAAATGCCCTCAATGGCGTGCCAAACAGCATAGGCGTTGTCCTCTGGATCGACAATCATATCC
>NQLW01000486.1:29993-41225 GCA_002312845.1 Kalanchoe fedtschenkoi
CCCTAGCTGTTAGAAAATCATGAATGATATTAAAAACCCAAGTAGGTTTCCATCTCTGAAAAATAAACCATCTTTGGCTGATTTCTTGCCAGACGGCATTTTTTAATTGATCCCAGAACGCCGAAATTGAATAGCTAGGGCGATAAATGCTGTTTGGACCCCTCCGTAACCTATGAACATGTAAATATCTAATGGCTATGCATCTGTTACACTATATATCATATATATGTAGTCGTGCGAAAGAGGCTAGGGTTTGGCGCGGCAATGGTACACCCTATGTTTACTACAAACAAGTAGCGCCGCTGGTATAACTATGCTCGACGATTCCATAGTTTATTATTTGCTCAGCATTCATTGATTCTGGCTTAACGTCAGAACTAAGGGAGCATTCACTGATAAAGGACTAGCTACACCGGATTGAGTCGCCCGATAGTTTACCGATTGTGCCCAGTTCTGATTAGTCCGTTGGGTACCGTACATGCATTGATGAATCCTTTAGTCCCCACTTCATTGAAGTCTTGGCCATAGGCTTTGGACTTGCCTGTTAATTCACTTACATAACAAACATCACATTTCTCAAGCTACGTGTTTAACAAGTATTGATAGTAGTATGGATGGCAATAGTGCTGGCTCGGGGCGGTTGGTAATATTATCATACTCTATCCGTCTTGAGACATTATGTTAAAAGCAAAAGCATCCTCATCTCCATCGGATTGGATTAGTTTTTCATATAAAAAAATTCAGACTACTTTCGAACCGTTTTGGGATTAATTTTAAGGAAATTAAGACAAATTGATATAAAAAATTAATTCGAAAAAAAATACCAAAAAGTACCAAAAAATAAAGATTGAATTCTGAAAATATTTCGAAAGAAAATCCGAAAAAATAAATATTAATTTGAAACCCACAAATTATTCTTAAAAAATCAAAAATAAGAATGTTCCAAAAATAGCTAGAAAACGATCCGAAAATTATATGCAAAAATTTATTGAATCCACTAAATTGTCTATAAATGGTCTGAAAGTTACCCTGAAACAACACATTCACAATAAACCCACTACTAGTCCATAAAACTGAACTCCAAAAAGTCCCGCTACTGGTTAGAATTTGGTCCAAAAATGATATGTCCTACTTAAGCTTAGTTTTTTCTGTAAATCTTAAACCTGTTATTACCGGTATAAATACTCTCTGTAGGCGAAATAAATCCAAAAAATATTTTCGGAGCATGTTGGATCCAAAAATCTTGCCCCACTAAACATTTCAATTTCGGTAGTGTTATCACAATACAATTTCATGCACAACATCGTCTACAAGCTGGTGCAAATCATGTAATTACTGCTTTAACCACGAACATTTTTATAAGAATGATGTCATTGATGCTGCTTAATATCCAGCCTCTGTGCTTGAGAATGACATTGTTGGTCATCTTTTACAGCACTAAGTTACCACACTTGACTCAAAATTAAAAATATAACCTCATTGTATAGTTTCTTGTATCATGATCATCATCATAATCAGCATCACAAGTGCCAATCAGTTCACATATACCTCAGAACTCATCATGCAATCTGCTCCAAGTGATTTTTCTTCAAAATTTGCATTTTATTGGCAGATAATTCCAATTGCATACATGTAATATCAGGGTTTTGTAAGATTAAGATAAAATAAATTACCTATAACTTGTCTGAACATCATAACAGTTTCAAGACCTTTACTCTCGGCTGACCGTAGACGCGCAGTAACTTCTAAAGACGTTGATATAGGCTTACTCTCTTACATCCCATTTTCCACAAAAAATTTTAGGAGCACTATTTGTTGGCATAGAAAGAGAGTCATTTATTCGTCTTTTTCACTTCCAAATCTAGAAAGTGATGTAATTTTTTAATTTTTTATTTGAAATGAAATGCGATATTGTCCCTTGTCTGTTGTATTTCAATATCATCATCATCCATGATGATACTAGCACAATTGAAAGCTTTCCACTTTGAGCTTTCACAAATAAATTAGAATTAGTTGGAGCCATTAAGTAGTCAATATATTACTCAATAAAAATTCTGCAAATCCCATGCCATGCTCTTAGTCCACATACTACCTTCTTTAGCTTGCAGACACATTCTGAAACTACTTCGGCTATTGAACCTTTCAAGTTACTCTATATCTATGTCTTGGTCTACCTCTCTGATAACACCGTCGTCCAGAATGTTACCCAAATAAATATCCTGACTACATTAATAAGTTTAATTATCTATATCAAGTTTTTTAATTATCACATAAACACACATATCATATATATTATATTTATTTACTACTCAACTAATTGGTATTGGTACAAGCTTTCATAATAAGATCAACAATAAAAATTATACAACTGCACAACATTTATTAAAGTAAAGTTCAACAAACACAAAGAAGCGTCAAAGAATGGTCATAAAGTACACAAAGAAAGATAACTAAGAACAATCCTGACAAATCCAACTCTATTACTCCTTCACTCGGCAACTTCATTTACTTACCTCCAGCGGCTTTAGAACCGTATGCTACTAGAAGCTCAGACCCTTTCAAGAAGAGGCTTAAAACTCTGAACAAAATGCATGTTACTCTAAAGAGGAGGCCAGTGTCTTTAATGAGTGAGCGGGACCCTCTTTATGTAGTGGTGTTCAAAGTTTCAATTTTTATATAATGAGGATTTCTCTCTTTTGCAAGTCTTTAGCTTCTTTCTTTATATCTCTTGTCGAAATCTTGAAATATTACGTTCATTCAATTTCTGAATCGAGAAACACAAGATTGAGTCGAAATAGGACATATTTACTGCACTCAGACTTTGTTAACTTTGTTGGCATGAATCTGCTGAGAACATCTTATATAAAATTGTAGATATTTATCTTTTATATGAATTTAAATAATCAAAATCAGAGATCTGGTGTGAAAGATAAACGTCACGTGCTCAACCTTGCGCACGGCCTCCCGGCGAATCAACTTTTTATTTATTTCTTAATGGTGTTACATGTACGCTCTCCGTCGTATCACCAAATGTGCACTGCAGTCCTTAGCGCTCTGTCTTGTGCGTGCAGGAAAATTAACGCCTTTGTTCTTTGATGCAACTTCATCCATCTTTTCATCATTAAAACTTTCTTTTTAGTAAATTTTTATTTTAAAATTTGAAATAGACTACAAATATGAAAACTCGTAAAAATTATTACTTTAAACCTTTTAAGGGTCAGGAATTGAGTGAGATATGAATAAAATAAGTCAAGTTATTTAGACTTATCAATTACCCCTTACTAATCCATGATCTTTCTTGAACAAGCAATGAAACACAAGGAATTTCATACGGGTTAGGCAAATGATATGTACCCCATCATATTCAATTCAGCTTAATGCATCCCTACCTACTAGTCAGCATCCAGTACCCAAATATGCAATTCAGTTCACATGGCATATACCTAACAGATAGTTACAACAAAGCCAAAATTTTCAACATTAACCTTATTTACCTTTCCACTATGCATTTTGTCTTACCATATATAACTCTTCTCTAGAATAATCAATAATATTAATGTCAATAATATGAAATAGAAAGAACTTCCTACTAGCCATACAAAATACTGAATATTCATGACTATCTGGTATATTCATGGACAAAGATATCATTTATAACTAGTTTATGTGTGAAAGTGGGATATTGTTGGTGTCTTTCCAAATTTTAATGTCTTTAGAATAAGATGTATTCTTAATCAGGGATCATAAAGGCTTACTAGAGCCTTTTGATGATTAATAGAATTTAGTCCATGGCTAATTAAGAATAAGTCTATAGGCACACAATCGAGTGGTGGATATTAAGTTGAGTAAAAAAACTAAATAAGATTCACTCCAAATATGAACTGTTTCAACCCACGGTGAATATTAATTTGAGTAAAAAACTAAATAAGATTCGCTCCAAATATGAACTAGTTCAATCTGTACCTGAATCAATTAGATTGAATAAATCAAATGAGTTGAATCTATATTGGTATGATTCATTGATAATACTCATTTAATTGTAGGGCTTGTCCCATGGGCTGAAGCCCAATATATCTACTCTCACTATTAAAGGCAATGTGATGTTACTTTTTTTTATGACACATTACAATCTTGTTATTTGATTTGATCATAATAAATAAGAAGTTGTGTGAGAGAGGCGAGATTTTTCTTCCAAGGAGCTAGTACTCTAGATGACACGGTATCTATCAATTTTGTGTGAATATCAATAGACACAATATTGGCGTGCTAGTTTATAGAGGCAACTCAACCAAACTGTTAAAAGGTAATATGATGTGTATTATTGTCCTTTCTTTTTTATTTCGGATTCTTAATTCAGATCCAGACTTACATGTGATAGTTTAATTTGAGACCAAGTATATTACGAGATAATCCGAATCTAAATTTGTACCTCTAATTTAGATTGCCACGATACAAATATTTTAAGGTGTTCTGTATCCATGTATATGCCTTATGATTTAAAAACTTGATATGTAATTTTGTGCATGTTCCCTTCTCACCTTCTTTGTTACACTCCAATTTCTGACAAATTTCTTATTGGCCCGGGTGATTGAACAGTACTCATCACCTCATTATTGGGCTTTGCGATGTCTTTATTTACAGTTCGAGTTTCAATCTCTCCCAACTTTTATTGACCCTGATCCTCTATCTCCTTAGAGTCAGGTAACACCAATTCTAATGATAACCACCAAGAATAATAAATTTCATTAAATACGACATTCCTTGACATGTAACAACGGCCAATTGTGAAATCACAACGCTTTCATTCTTTCCATTGTGTATCATAACCGACCAAAATACACAGTATGATCTTCTGTGGTTAAATTTTCTTTGAAGATGATCTAAAACAAATGCATAACAAACACAGTCAAACACTCCAAAAGTGAGTCATTGTGGGTTTCGGATCCCAAAACTTCTTGAATTGTGAAAAAATCTAAAGCTTGCTTGAGGCAATTGGTTAATCACTGCAGTCTTCATGCACTCAGCCCAAAAACACGGTGAAACATTTTTGGCGTATAACATGTTTTGGCATATCTATGCAAGATGTCAATTCTTTTTTTTCTGCAACATATTTCTGTTGTGGTTGGACAGATCAGCTGGTGATGTATACCATTTTTTATAAGTTTGAATACTCCGGAAGTGTGAACTCTATTCCATTATTACTGCAAAAGCAACATAACCGATATCCTGAATCCTTTTCAACCTTCTCTCAAAATATAATAAGTTGTCAAGCATTTCATATTTCTTCTTCATAAAATCAACCCAAATATATCTAGAATAATCATCAATTAAGATAATCGTGTGTGTATATATATATATAGGGGGCGGATCCGGTGAAAACCACTTTGGATTTGTAAACTGTGAACCATCCTTGATCATTGATTCATATTACATCTGACGGTTGTGATTTTTTTATAGATTTATTATCTGATTTTTAAAAGATAATGAAACCATTATTTATGGGTTGTTAGATTAATTGCATGATTTTCTCCATTAAATAAGGAATTAATAGTCCATTTTTTTTCTCTTTCCTCTATTAGATTTGCTACCTGATTTTTCTCTCTCTTCTATTTTTACGATTTAATTTTTCGACATAATATTTTTTTATCATTTTTAATGCACATAAGATCTTTTATATATTTTGGTGCACAAATTCTTCTCGGTGCACAATTCAATCTCATGCACTGGTGCATAATTCAATCCTGGTGCACAATTTATTTGGTGCACAATTTGAATTCTGTTTCTTTTATGGTTATTTTCAATAAAAGGTTCACTTAATTTGATTTCATGGTGAGAATTATTTCCAAATCTGAGATAGTGCACTGTTTGTTTGAAGCTTACAAAATACTCAGAGCTTACATACCCCACAAAATACTCAGAGCTTACATGGTGAAATACTCAGAGCTTTGGCAGAAATACTGAGATAGTGATTTCATGGTGAAAACCACTTTGACAGAAATACTCAGAGTTTACATACCCACAAAAGCTCTTAGCTTTTACCATGTGCACCAAATGCTCTCATCATGTGCACCAAAAAACTCTTGAAATGTGCACTATGTTTTGAATATCCCTGTGCACCGCAAAGACCTCAGGATAAGTCGCCATCTCCACAAATACCTTCTGACCATCTCATCCCGAGACAGCAACATCGATCCTAGCCGCAAGCAGGCCAGAACATCGGATTTAAATCTTTTTAACAAAACCATGTAGATGCGGAACCAATCGCAGAAAAAGGCTCCCCTCCACTGCCCAACCAGCCTCATTCAAATTCCATAAATTCGTTGTAATTAATTACAATATTGAAATCACCATGGCTGATTAATTGGAAGAGCTCTGATTTTGGTAAAGACTCGAGGGTGAGTTCGAGTGTGGCTGGAGACGAAAGCAAGCACGTGATTAAGCATGAGAGAGAATAATATTCCATTTTAAAAGGGAAAGTAACAATCAATTAAAGATAAATACAATAGATAATTAACACTAAAAATAAGGAGGAATTAAAGGAAAAATATTCTTCAGATAGATACAACAAAATGTAACGATTAAAAGAATTAAAATGGAATAAAAGAGGGTCGTTAGATCGAATGATATCAATGGATAATATTGGTTCACAGTTTACAAATCCAAAATGGTTTTCACTTGATCCACATTCTATATATATATATATATATATATATATATAGTTAGAACCACACTCACCAACACATATTTAACAATGCCCAATATGTTTGAGAGAACCAACTCAAGTGGCGTCTGAGTGAAACCTACCAAAATCTATTGGTTTCTTAAAAAAAAGAGAATTACAATAAAATAAGAGCTAAAAACGTGAGGCATACAAACAGACTAGCAGAGGTCGCAAAACGACTGTATCGAGCATGGAAAGACCACGTGTACGATTGTATCAACAGGCGAGCAATGACCATGCATGCAGATTACAAAGGGAAACTATCTAGCTTGCGTTTTTTTGCTACAAATCGAGAATAGCCTATTGGGGCAACGAGAATAACATGTAGGGGAAGTTGTTGACAGATCAGAGGGCTGTCCAGAAGCCCGGAGGTGTTCGAGAAATCTTGAGCTAGGAGCCGCCACAGACTGTTGGATGATCTTGAAATGGCAACGGCTGAAATGTTGAACAAGACAGAAAATCAGTTTTCAAGATAGACCGGTCCGATGTCTGGATCGCACTGAAACTAAATTATATGAAGCCGCTGATTGAGCGTGAAGCTAATTGCTATGTATGTTAAGTAGACCAGCAAGGTTCTGGAGGGGTTGCTGCTGTTGAAACTTAAAACAATTCCTGAAATGTAATCCCCTTTGTTGTTGCGGAAAATGAGAGAAACCTTATTGTGTGTGCAAGCCATATTGATTGTTGCACCATTTATTGCGGGGCTCCAGCAAGAATGGATAACTCGAGCGCGCTTTAAAGTCTCTGGACTGATCTTGAGGGCAGATAGAAGAGAGAGTTATGCACCTAAGAGTTCAACACAGGGGGGCGAAGTTGGTCATGCGGAGCTTGATGTGACGAATAGTTTGAAATACGAAGAACTTTTGATGAGGTAAAGTGGTGCCCTCTCCGTAGGTGTTCGAACATCTGACATGCCATATCTCCCACAAACCAATGCAAAAGGCCAAAATCTTCATGACCCCTACTTGCGATACTTCAAACGAATAGATGAAGAGATCTTGCAGGCTGCCAAAGTTGCTACGACAGTTGATCATGGAACCCAATCATAGCCAGACGCTCCTGGCTACAACTCTCGCCGCAAATAAATAATCTTGGGATTTGATATCTGGAAGTTGACAATGTTTACACTTGGAGGCAAGGTGATATCCTTTGGATTGGAAGAATGTGTCTACTAGAATGATCCCGTGTCTAATCTTCCATAAGAACATGCTAAGCTTTTTTAGAATCACGTTCAACCAAATTTTGCTCCATTTCTGATCACGATCACCGAATGTTGCGGTAAGCTTTAGCAGAAACCTCTCTTGGGCTATGTTCGGACCACATCCAGCGATCTTTCTCACTAGAGAGCACCATGCTACTTATCTTTGCATTGTACATGAGGCGGAAGGATGGGGAGAATGCGACGCTTCAGAGCTACTGACTGAATGAGACTACTGACTGGATGAGACGATGAACTGATCCATTAAAGGTAGAGCTTCACAAAAGTTTGATATCATTGTCATCAAGTGTTTGATGGATGAAGTGTCACGAGAGGTGAACAATAACATTTTGTTTGCATACATTAGATGGAAAACTCTAGGGGTTCTCCGATAACAGGAAAACTTACCAATGAGACCTTAACTGATGTAAACGTTGAGGCTGCGGGATACGCAGTCCATGGATATGACAAAAAGGCCAGTCAACAAAGGATCTCCCTGCTTTAAGCCACGAAAAAAATTGAAGAAATCATGATAATCTCCATTCCACTTGGTAGAGAAGAAGCAGATGGAGATGGCACGATAAACTAAGTCGATACAAGTTTCCGCGAAGCCCAATTTACGCATGAAATGGATGAGGATACGTCATCGTACCATGTCATAAGCTTTACAGCGATCCACCTTTATCATAAGATTACCATGCATGGACTTTTTATCCAAATTGGAGCAAAGTTCATGTGCAAAAGAGTTATATTGTCTTGATCGGACGCAAATTGTCTATCTTAGCCGGCTTCTTGATCTTGGGGAAGGGCGATATGTGTATGAGTACCACTCTGAGGTAGAGGCTCCCCCTCTAAAAAACTTCAAATATGTATTATCGGACATTATCAAGCATGTATCGCATAGTTAGTGGGAGAAATTAGAATTTGGGGTTATCGATTAACTTTCAGGCATATGCTTGGTGTATTTCAAGCAATTTTTTGTTTTAGGACGCAGGAGTTTTCAGGCATTTGACAGCTCCTTTTCGGGCAATGTCTCAGCCAATATCGGACCCTTTTCAGGCAAAAAGGTTGCTGATTTTTGGGGTCCAAATAAAATGACCTGATAGGGATTTGAAAAGGACACTAAAATGGACCAAAAACAAAAAATCAAAAACACTTATTATATGTATTTTGACACGTAATCTGAAAAGTTTTCACAAGCTACGTACAGGCTCAAAAAAGTTGGAAGAAAATTATTTTTGGTGTTTTATCGGATGCTAATCGGGTGTTATATTTATGTCTGATTACTATCCATTTGTGGACCCTTACCAACAATTAGCATATGTTTTCACTGCTGAAAAATTTTCAATTTTAGTAGTGTCAGAAGAGAGATCACAACTGCGAGCATAGCTGGTTAATAATGGAATTTTTTTTCCCAATTGGCCTTCTTAAAAAGTTTAGTTTCCTAATTGACCTAGCTTTAAGTTTATTTTTCAAAATAGCATACTTTTTACTAAACCACCATTTGAAATTGTGTTTTGATTGAATCCAACCGCTCATCCAAACAGCGGTTGAAAAGTGAACACCGTTAAATCTTAAGCGAAACATTGTTTGAAAAAGCGGTAGGGATTTCTGTAGAGATTTCCGGCCCGACCCATATTGGATTGTATCCCCACTCTGACTCAAAAGTCTAGGCTTGTGAGTCATGGTTCAACAATCCAATATAAGTCAACTCATTTTTTCCTCACTAGCCGATGTGGGACATTTATCAAGTGCTTTTCCCCAACAATCTCCCCCTCACTTGGAGAAATGTCACAGCTCCCCCTCGATCAATACTTGTGTCACAGCTCCCCCTCGATCAATACTTTGCTGGCCCAGGTCTTTGGCTCCACCAGCTCACTCGCGTCTCATGCTCTGATTCCAATTTGTAGAGATTTTCGGCCCGACCCATATTGAATTGTATCTCCACTCTGACTCAAAAGCCTAGGCTTGTGAGTCATGGTTCAACAATTCATTATAAGTCATCTCATCTTTTCCTCAATAGCCGATGTGGGACATTTGTCAACTGCTTTTCCTCAACAATTTCATACTTAACAACTCCTTGGAACGGTGGTATGGGGAATCCAACCATTGTTTGAATATAACGGTTGGAACCAAAGCATGGTATGGAAAATATAACTTTTGTTTCAAACAACAGTTGAAATAATGGTTGAAGGGAAAATAAAATTAGGCTCAGTTCACTTTCATCTCTATTTTGAAAAGGGGTTGGATTTAAAAGAATCGATGTCTGAAACAACGGTTAAGCAAAAATAATTCATTTTAAAAAATAAATTTAAAGCGTTGACAGATAGAAAAGTAAAGTTTCCAAAATGTCAATTGAGAAACAAGTTGTGCACGGCTGCTAGTTGTTATTCCTTTAACTTGTGGTCAGTTTGTTCAATATGAATCCTTCTTTCTGATGATTTCGTTTTTGAAAGAACTTCTACTTACTGCCTGAAAAGTAGAGTTCTCGGATAGTGGATATAAGCAGTGAGTGGCCTTTGAGAGCCAGTAAAGAGTAGCTAGTATTCAAGGTTACCAAACAAAGTGTTACACTATCTGATATGTCTCTGAAAAAATGATGCATCCAAGGTTTCTTCTGCAAACACTACCTGAAGAATGATGGGAAACTAGCTGGCTGGCTGAGATAATGTTACACGAAGGTGATAGCTGTAGTTATTAGTATTATTCAATAAACCACTCTACTTAACAATGATAAAGTTCTTGGTGATATGAACTTTAAGACCGTGTTTTGGATAGAGAATAATCGAATTAGCTGGGGCGACTGAATGGCCTTTCACAACCTCAATGCGATAGTTCCAAATAACGGCTGTAATGGCCAACTTCATCTCCATCAGCGCGAGATCTTTCCCCAGACAAGCCCTCGGCCCAGCACTGAAAGTAGTGAACTTGCTAGATCCCACATGAATAATCTCACCCTTCTCAGAAATCCATCTCTCTGGCTTGAACTCCAAGCAATCTGCACCCCATATACTTTCCATCCTCGCCTGTGTATAGTATGAGATCAAAATCTCTTGGTCTTTCCCAACTTTGTCACCACTAGGGAGAGTGTCTGGCTCAATGGATGTCTTGTAATTGAGAGGCACCGGTGGATATAACCGCAGTGTCTCATATATGGCTGCGTGTAGATACACTAATTTGTTTATGTCTTGGAAGCTAGGGAACTGCCATTTCTCACCTTCCTTTAAATGAAAAGCTTCCTTGAGCTCTTCTTTGATCTTTTCATCCACGGATGGGTGTGTCGAGACAAGCCAGAAGAACCAAGTTAACGCAG
>NQLW01000487.1:0-21408 GCA_002312845.1 Kalanchoe fedtschenkoi
TATGATACCACGCCTCCATTTTGTTCCTCAGCTTCGTCATAACCTCCTTGTCCAGCGGCAGCTGCCGGAACCCGGCCCTGTTGCACCGCACCTGCCACTGCTTATAAGTTTCGGGCCGCTCGACCCTCTCCACGCCCTCGCACGCGATGACGTTGATGGCGTCCTTGCCGTAGAGCTCCCCCTCGAACATGAGCCGCTCCTGGTTGTCCCGGGGGATGGTGGCGTCGAACACATCGAATAGGGCCGAGTAGTAGAAGAGGGCCTCGCGGAAGCGGGTGACGAAGAATGGGGCGTTGTAGGATCCGTTGGCGATGCCGTGGGTGAAGATGTCGGGGTTCATTTCTCGGATCAGGGAAAGGACGGCGTTCCTCGGGCTGGTGTCGTCGACGGTCTCGTCGAGGAGGTTTTTCAAGCGGAACAGGCAGTTGACGGCGAGGAACTCGTTGCGCTTTATCGACAGGTCTTCGATTCTGATGGTGTCCCATTTTTTGGCGATGGCGTAGTACTCGAACGGGACTCCGAATCGCTTGCAGTATTTCTCCAGTCTTCTTCCTGTCTCCTCAACCCGCTCGGCCGGGCGGAAACCGGGCTGGGGGAGGTCGATCCCGGTGATCCGAAGCTTGGGAGGCCCGCCTTCCCTCCTCGACAAACACTGGATAAAAATCGGCCACTGGAAGCCGTAAAGGATACCGAAGTCGACTATGTGCAGCGTCTGCGCCTTGCTCGCGGCTTGGAAGATCATCTGATTCGCAAACGACATCACTATCTGCTTGAACGGAATAGCGTGGAGGTACACCTGGTACGCTTTCAGTATATCCGCAGCTGTAATCCTTCTCGACGAACGCGAGGTGTATATCTGATTCCCGGTGCCCGCCATTCGCGCCTCGAGACCATTCGCAAAGCAGTGAGCCAGCCTCTGCGTCCCATCGCCAAGCGGAGAAGCGTACTGTCTGATCTGTCTCAACAACTGGTTCGCAGTCCTCCAGTCATCCGACGACACAGCTTGCGCGCAGAGAACCAACAGTGTCCTCAAATCCACAGCGTCCGTTCCCTGCTTCTTGTCACGGCCGGTTTCGTTGAGGTTCCTATTTTTCTCACTCGGACTCCTCTCACACACATCGCTATCCGGAGCCTCCTCCTTGACCCGGCAGTGCAGCAGAACATTATCGAACATAACGGAAAGCTCCTCCTCGTCCACGTACACAGCCGATTGCTTGTTCATCCTCTCATCTTCCATCTCAATCTCGCCTCGCTTCCTCCCCCTCGACCTATTCCCCCTCGACCCATTTGCGGAACTTTCCTTCACATTTTTCTCGGCCTCAGCAGCAGGGAAACCGTTTACAAAGCTCTTATCCTCGTCTTCATAGCTCCTACCTGCGGATGCTAAAAGACCGACTTCATTCGGCTCCGGAACCACCGGTTGGTACTTATCCAGGTCGATGATCAAATTACTCGTCTTGGGTAGGAACTTGCTCGCCTCCTCCACTCCCCTCTGAAACTGCATAATATACTCGCTGTCATTGAAGATCTCCGAAGCTTGGAAAGAGCTCAGCGGAGCATTCCCCAGCCCGTTCCCATTCAAATCAAATCCGTTGAAAGTCGAGCTGTACGAATTGCCGCTTCCCGATCCTTTCAAAGATGAGCTGTTGCTCTCAAAATCATTAACGCCCTGATCAAATCCGCGCAACGGAAAGCCTTTGCCGGTGCCGAAACTCGAGGGCTGTGAGACATCAGCCGCAGGAACGGAATTTTGAGTCAGTGATACAGGCTGGTATGGCGGAACATGATCGCTCTGATAAGCATCGTTGAGCGCATAACTAGCCCCATTCGCGTTACTGCTGCCACTGCTACTGCTCTCGCTGAACCCGAACGACTGCGAAGTGCTTCCATCAGGGCTGTCGACCAGCACCGAGGGCCTGTCAGGATACTTCTCGCCCAGCGCGTCGTAAAGGGACTTCTCCGCGACGGACAAGGCCAGCGAATCATGGAGCATCCACGCCTTCTCCCCCATATCCTCTTCCATCAGCATCTGGTTGATATACTTGAACACAGGATCAGACAAGTCTCCTCCCTCTCCAGAGACAGAATCTCTTTGAGGACTCATCCCGAAAAAAGGCAGCGTTGAATCCGCAGCAGCGCCTCCATGGCCGCCTCGAAAAGGGCTCACAATCAGACTATCAATGAAATCCAGACTCCCAACACCTCCATCAGCTAAATGAATCTCATTTCCAGCGAAGCTATCAAACTCAGCAACACCCTTATCATCATCATCGTCAAACCCTCGGAATCCATTCAGATAAGGATCCATGACCATCCACAAATCAAAAGCTCCAAACCCTAGCTGACCCAGTAGCGCCCAGATTTCAACCCCAATCAAGCCACAAACCACACCATCAAAAACCCTAGCTAAAACCCAATCACCAAATAACCCAACACAGACTCGAAGCAGCAAGATCGTACCTTTACATCAAAGCAGCGCCGGAGACAAGATCTGGGGACGAGGGTCGGTCAAACCAGGAGCTGAAAACGCACGGAGATCATCACAGACACGCACAAGTCAAATACTGAATATGCGCAGACGCGGTAAAGATCGGATTTCTACAGGCTTCGCTTGGTCCGGATACGGATGGATGAATGAACGAGTTGGAGGGGTTATAGGGTTCGATGGTGGGGGCATGGATTTCTGGAATGTGGAGAGAGGAGATGAACATGGCAATCTCGGATTGGAGCCCACGACAGAGCCGCCTAGACTAGTCCAGCAGATGCTGCCATTTGATGACTGTTGAAGAAAAAGTTTTCGAATCATGTTTTTCATCATATTGATATTTTGCCAATTTTGAAATTTATCACAAATATATTTTTTTTAGAGTTTCTTTCTTTTGTCGGATATTTATTATCAATTGACATACATTTTGACTTTTGAGATCATATTTGATTCTCAATTTCCATAGTGATATTATTTTGTTTTGTGATTGTTTAAAATTAAATATTTATATAAATTTGGGGATAATCCAAGCATTTGGCGATTATTTAACTCTGTAAATTATTTTGTTTTTTATTCTTAAGTATCACTGCATAGATGAGTCTTTCATTGCTGTACACTTCAAACTATTATTATTTCAGTATAAAAATAAATTTTTATTATTTATTATCAATTAGTTTAAAAATATTCTATTTTTTATGCATGTACCCTGAATTCAGTTTACAAAAATTGTATTTATTATTTTTGTATTCCGCTTAAAAAAAATTTATGCTTCCGATTCAGTCAAAATCATCTTAATAATATATTTTAAATTTTTTTTTACCCCATACTAAAATTTCTATTTCTACCACTAATATCATCATTTTTATTAGCATAATTTGGTAATTTCAATTCACTATATTAAAGTTCAAGATATTATTGGAATGTGGACATGAAATTAAATGTATTGCACATGGGTTCAAATTGAAACTTGCCATTATGATTGAGTCATGAGTCATAGTGTAAAGGTCAACTATGGGGGACATCTTTTGGGGTCTATCTCTACAACTTGCATCTTCTTGTTGCTCAAGCAATGTATGTATTCATATGTAACACTCTGTATAAGTTTTCTATACCAAGCTTTCATTGATTTTGTACTTTAGAAGCTTCTACACTTGGAGGTGTCTCCATGTTTTGTTGAAGGATTTTAGTATTGGCTTATCTTATGTATGTGTGTGCATGTTTGGTTGGTTTAGTTTTACTTTTAGCTAGGATTGATTAATTGGGTCAAAGTCAAGTGTCAAACCCCATGAGCAACTAGAAAAAAAGGGTTACTTTTGATCATATACTATTATGGATGTGATTAGAGTGGTGACTACATTAATGAGGAGCCTAAGTACGGTGTAAGCAATCAATCAAGGGTGGTTTAAGAGCCCGGTTGAGCTTGCTTTCTCATTTTTCAATGTTAAAATAGTGATTTGTCACTTATCTGAATCTGATTGAAACCAATACTAATATTTTAAAAAATATTATAATTAGTGATGGTATCGAGTCTGATAAAGTTGACATTATATTTGAATACAAATATGCAAAGTATTTGCATGACTAGTTTTTTTTTTCTCCTTGCATTTCCACTAAAAGGGATAAGGAATAGTATCATTATTGAAATATTTTATGAAAACCAAACATCCTCCAAGATTGACAGGCTACTGATTAAATATTTAAATTTAATTAATATTCTAACATATCCATATCTCTCCACACCAATCTAACAATGACACCAAAAAAGAACACACGACTGTTCAAGACATTGCTAATCAAGAAAATTGAAAAGCACCAATAAATGCTTGCACTAGTGAAAGATACAATCAAACCCTTGTTTGGTTTTATAGGTCTTGGACTCATTTGAGTGCTTTACTTAACATTGATGGTTTCAAGTGGTTGGAGTTTAGCTGGTCAAATTTTTGGCTTGTTATGTTATTGATTTTCAGAATTGACTTTTCTTGAAGGTAACAAGTTTTACTAATATATGTGATCTTGATAAATTAGGTTTTGATTTCTTAAATATAAGTTTTTTTTTGTTCTTTCTCATGTGTAAGTTTGTATTACCCCCCATAATTTTAGGCCCTTTTCTATATAAAATTATTTAATATTAAGGGTTTGCGCATCTCCAACGAAGCTCTATGGATGAGATTTATGTCAGAAGATGAATCTTACCTGGTACGAAGCTCCAATGTGAAAAATGGTTTATCCTCTTATGACATGATACCGCTTCATCTGCATGGAGCGCTCCATGCAACATGTACTACGTTTTTAACCTGAAAACGCATTATAATGTTTAGACATTATATGACGTTTTCACGTTAAAAACGTCGTATATGTTATTGCTGAATACTTTATACGATGTTTTAAAGTTATAAACGCCATATATATAATTATGGTTTTTAAAATGAATTGGACTGGACTTATATGGCGTTTTTAGATTATAAACACCGTTTATAGTTATATTTAAATATTTATAATCGTTGTAATTTACATTAAAAAATAAGTGTGGAGTGTATTAGATTTAATATATTATTATATTTATTTGATGTAAAATTTCAATTTGTTTACTTAATTCTAAACAAATAATAAAAGTAATATAAACAAATAATAACATGAAAAGATATAAAAAAATAATATCATGTATGTAAGGTTTATTCAATATGAATGAAAGATTTATGAAAAAAATATTTATGAAGATAGTGATATGACATGACACAAATTCTACGTGGCATGACAAAATCTATTTTTCAGATTTATTCAATGGGAATGCCCTTAGATGCATAGGCGGATCCACCGGGGGCAGCCGCCTCCCGAATCCCACCTAAAATTCTTCTACCTATGGTAAAAATATTTATATATATAAAATTAAATTTATATGTATAATTTCAACGAAAATTTTAATTTCCCACCTCCCAAATTCAACCCAAATTTTTTATTATGTAATTTTGATCTCGAAATAAAATTTCTGGCTCCGCCACTGCTTAGATGGATAAAGATTAATATAAGTCAACGCTATTATAAGAAAACAAACTGATTTGCATTATTGTTGTTTTTTCGTTGTTGTTGTTTAATGACGCCCAACATCGTCACAACAAAATTTGATCGACCCTTGGACATAAATTATCATCGATAATACACTTTTTTTTATATGGATTATTTGGGATGTTAGGTATGTATGAATATGCTGGATGAATGAGTGTGAGAGTTGGCCCATTCGATGAGGAAGTTGTAAGTGTCCGAGACGATACACAGTTGTATCGTCGTTATATAATAAATGTATTTAATATATATTTAAACGATTGAGGAAACTACAGAAAGGGGGTATGAACTACCACATTTTTATAAATTACGGGCGTAATTACCATTTTTTGCAATTTGCAGGTTTTTCAGTTTTGGGACTGTTTTATAAATAAATATTTTTCAATCAAGTCCAGATCTAAGTTAAACTAATTACAAACTCATCCTCAACAAAACTAACCGAACCATCCATTCATTAAATTTGTTCAACCGTTAGCATTAACTTCATCTTAATCTACACTTGCTTACATTAACATGGGTAATTTAGGTTAGGTTAGTTTTGTTGAGGGTTAGTTTGTAAGTAGTTTAAATTAGATCTGGACTAGATTGAAAAATATTTACTTACAAAACAGTCCAAAAATTGAAATACCTGTAAATTGCAAAAAATGATAGTTACGCACGTGATTTGTAAAAATGTGATAGTTCGTACCCCATTTCTGTAGTTTTGATTTTATCAGTGTAATTAATGACTTTTGTTTTCTTAGGAAAGTGACAAAATTTTGGGACCCATTTTCCCAATCTCTTTTGGCTTTATAGAGGGATCTTTTTGTTTTTTGGCAATCAACCAAAAAGCTCTATTTGATTTTGAGTCTTTGACTATTCCATTTGACTACCCATTTCCACAAAATGTTACACGTACACCTAATCTACTAAAGAAAACACATTATTTAATATTGAAATCCTTTTTTAAATTATTACGTATTATCTTAGCTTTGGGTTGGTGGATCCAAAAGTGTCGCCGCTCACGTGTCCTGAACTTTTTTCCTCACCTGGGCTTGAACTGGTCTTCCATGAGGATTGACGAGGTAACCGAGAGTAGCAACAGGACGGGATTCAGAAAAAATATTAGGAAAGGTTAAATATAAAATAATTATATAAAATAAGGATATCAGTTGTATTTTTTAATTTTAGAGGGGTCATTTTGTATTCCATTTTTGAACTTCATAACCTAAAATAACATATAAATATAGATGAGAATATTTTTTTGAGCGGAGTCATCTGATCTTACTCAAGCCTACATGCATCCGACATTGACCCACACTCATTTTATTTCTCAAACAAAATATATACTCTTCTCCATCTCATATTAGATTGTTAAGAAACTAAGGGAGAAATTTTAATATGAATTTTAAACTATCACAATTTCTCAATTTAGAGTCTTAATTGGATTTTCATACGCAGGCGTTTTAGTTTTAGACAGTTATTAATGGCTTTGGGCTTACATGGTTAATGGAGTTAACAGATTTTTTTTTGCACCTATTTGTTAATTTTGACCATTCAGACAGTAAGTGGAAAGATAGTGATAATTTGAGACCATGTGAATAGTATGACACATTGATGATGACTTTTTTACATGATCTATTATGTGAATCACCGACAAAACAACAAAGTATTGGACGAGTGATTTAGAGTGCTGGCTAATAATCTCGGGTTCTGAGTTTGAGCCTTGGTGATGTCGCTTAATAAATGATATGTTAGAGATGTGCGTGAGCCGGCCCACAATAAATATGACTTCAGTATCAAAGTGGAGGGAGTGTGTGGGTGTGACCCTTGGCCACCGTAAAAAAAAATCAATAACGGACTGAGAAGCTTTCAAGTGTTCCAAAGTGATACGTGACAAACAATTATTGATTGTAAATTTTTTTTATTCAAACTGGCCTGAATAATTCATTTTATAGTTCACGTAGTGAACTATGTCTACTCAAGAATGATTCATAATGATGACGCACATCTTTTTGTTTTGATTTTCAAACAAAGCACAGAGTGCCGCTATCCATCCAGTCACAACTTAAATACATTATAAATTCAAATATTCATATCTTCAGTTAAATTTTTTTATCATATTATTTCATCATAAAAATAATTAATAGTTCAACCGAAATCAATAAAAATATATTTAAAAATACAAAAAAAATGTTTTAGAACCTAAATCAATACCGTTTATTAGCATTTTGGGATGTTGTAATTCACACAAGAGTCAACTACACTATATATAGAATTTTATTTTAAAAAATTATATATACTAATTATTTTTACCCAACTAAGAATTTCTGTGTTTCGCTTACAGGGTGGACATCCTTTGAAATGTTTAGTTTATCTTTTGTAAAATGTTATGATTTTGTAAATTATTAAAATTGAATAAATCTTTGCGATGAATATATTTTTATTTGTGTATTTAATAGATTTTATTCTTCCAATTATATATTTCAATTAACCCATGCAAATTCTAGCCGGTTCAACATCTCGGAAGCTGCGCAACCCGGTTCCTAATTTAATACGGCGTCGTCTTCCAATGACCCAAACCGGTACCGTTTAGGAAGTGCGTGAACCAGCATGTTACTATATACCTTGGCGCACCTAAGAAATTTGCCACATCATCATCTCCCGATTCCTTTTCCCAGTTAGTCAGTCATCGATCGTTGATTCAATACTCCACTCGGCACGATCCCAATCTTCCTCGTCTCATCCGCTTCACATCGGTCCGCTTCAGCATCACTCCACTCCGGTACGGTCCTGATTTCCCCCGTCTCACCCGCTTCACGTCGATCTGCTTTTTGCCGCTTATGATTTGCTTTTGCTTTTGTTGCGTTCGCATGGTTTCGTGCAATTCGACCTCGCTTTCCGTCAATCGTGCCTCTGGCTGAGTTTTTTGTATAACTGCTTTCAATTCGGCGTGTTGTGGCTGTGTATTGCGTCTGCCGTGTCAGTAATTTTGCTAGCACTGGTGATTTTTTATTTATTTCTTTTTTGTGAAAATTTAGGAGGAGAAGAGTTTTGGAACAGTGAGGATCTGATTGTAGATGGACTGAATGGTTGTGGAGATAGTTGCAATTGAGTGATGGGGAGCAGAGGGAGTGAGATTGAGGAGTGTCACCAATTGCTCGGTGAGAATGAGAATGAGAAAGAATTAGGCGATAACCGCGGCAACCAGATGCTTGAAATGGGGACTGATGGCTTCGAGAATCATGTGCTTGAGACTGATGGGAAAGAGGAGGATAGGCATATCGTCACTGATGCTTCCTCTGAGAAGCCAAGGATCGAGGATTTGATACCCTTTGCTGCAACAGGAAATACCACCGAGGCTGGTGGTGATACTTACAGTAGTGTCGCTGGTGGCAATAACGACAGCAGCAGCTGCGGAAGCAATCAAGGGGGTTCTGACTGTGTAATTTCTGAGATGGCTTTGGGTGACCAGAATTCTGGTTATATTGAGCAGGAACTCCGTCTCCGCGGTCGTCAGCCAGTGGTGTATGGCTGTGAAACAATGCAGAAACTCTTTGCATCCAATAGTCTCGTTTCGGGGATGCAGGGGCTCGGCGTGGAAATCGGTAATCACTTCTTTGTAATTTATATTGGGTTTGTGTTATGTCCAAAAGCCGCTTCTTGAATCAGGAACACTCGGCACTAAATGCAACACACAAATGGTTATTCCTCCTCTCACAGAGTGCTATGGCGCTTCACGAGATCCACTAGAGAAACAGGCGGCGATGTGTACTATGCATTCTTTCCCGCATAACAGTGATGATTGCTTGACATGGGCGAGGTCTGAATTTGAGGGATTGCTTGAGAAGATCCCAACTGAAGTAAATGCTTATCTGAGCAGTCCAAGTGCATATTTAACTACAATGAAGAATGCTGGTGATGCACAGGCAAGAGACATGTTGGAGCGTGTTATTGAATGCCTGGACAAGGACAAATGCGAAATATTCGAAGATTGCGTAAATTGGGCACGCCTGAAGTAAGTCATTTTGTTATTTTTTTCCTTGGCGTAGTGCCTTCTTCAACCTTTCATTTTTGAAAAATCTTCCATTATAAACAAAATCTGTGAACAGGTTCGAAGATTACTTTGCTAACCGTGTGAAGCAATTGACTTGTACTTTCCCTGAGGATGCAACAACCAGCACCGATGCTCCTTTATGGTCTCCTCCCATTCGGTTTCCCCGACCACTCCAATTTTCAGTTGATGACCCCTGTCATTTTCACTTTGTTATGGCAGCATCGATTCTTAGGGCAGAGACTTTTGGTATCCCAATACCTGACTGGGTTCAATCTCAAAGCAAGTTGGCTGATGCCTTTAACAATGTGATTGTTCCTGATTTCCATCCAAAGAAGGATGCCAAGATTGATTCAGATGAAAAAGCTACCAGCATATCTGCCTCGTCAATTGATGATGCTGCAGTAATTGATCTATTGATACTAAGGTTGGAGGATTGTCGAATGAAATTATCCCCAGGTTTTCAAATGAAGCCAATTCAGTTTAAAAAGGTATGTTTTCAAGTTACATTGTGCACAGGTTACAATTGCATTCTGTCTTTGTGCGATAGAATATTATTTAAGAGTCAGATTGGTGATTAATTATATTTTAAATAATTTTTTACTTGCATTTGAAATTCTCGATTTGCCCTGAATGCTGATCATTGGTCAACAATCCATTGTTTCGTAATGCGACCTTCGATTATTTTATCCCAGGTTTAATTAATGAAGCATTGTACTATATTATTTGTTTAACATGAAATCTACTGTCGATAGGGCGTGCATCCTGCTAAACATTTTAAGGTATTACGTGCAATAAGTTGCTAAATTTTGTGGTACCAAAGCTCAAGAAATTGGGGAATTGTTAATTAACCTTCAATGATAATGATCTCTTTTACTATATGCATCTGTGTATGGCATTGGTTGAGGAGATGAAAGCTAAAATTTCATCTAAAACTTGTATTGTATGTCTTGCATTGCCGTGTGACAAACTGTCCTTCGAAGTAGCAGTCACCTCTATCTGTTAGGTCTTAGGGTGTAAAGAATATGATTCATATGCTGTATTTATTGCTCTATTGTGTCTCAGACCATTGCAGTGTGAGAACCTTAAGCTTACGACCTTTGACTTTAGATTGTATGCTTCTTCACGTAATCCATGTTTTTGCTGGTCTTCAGGATGATGATACTAATTATCACCTAGATTTCATTGTCGGGCTTGCAAATTTGAAGGCTAGAAACTACAGCGTCCCTGAAATCGATAGACTCGGGGCGAAGTTCATAGCCGGGAGTAACATTCCAGCCATTGCTGAATCCACGACGATGGGCACTGGCCTTGTCTGCTTAGAGCTATACAAAGTGCTGGGCAGGGCACAGGCCTGTTCCGTTTCAGGAACTATATCAGGAACTAGCGAAGAGATCAATCACATAAGTCGAAGTACAACTGGGGCTGATTCAGGAACTAGCGAAGAGATCAATTACATAAGTCAAAGTACAACTGGGGCTGATTCAGGAACTAGCGAAGAGATCAATCACGCTAGTCAAATTACAACTGGGGCTGATTCAGGAAATAGCAAAGAGATCAATCAAACTAGTCAAAGTACGACTGGGGCTGATTCAGGAACTAGCGAAGAGATCAATCAAACTAGTCAAAGTACGATTGGAGCTGATTCAGGAACTAGTGAAGAGATTAATCACACTATTCAAAGTACAATTGGGGCTGATTCAGGAACTAGCGAAGAGATCAACCACGCTAGTCAAAATACAACTGGGGTTGATTCAGAAACTAGTGAAGAGATCAATCACACTAGTCAAAGTTCAACTGGGGCTTATTCAGAAACTAGTGAAGAGATCAATCACACCAGTCTGAGTACAACTGGGGCTTATTCAGAAACTAGCGAAGAGTTCAATCACACTAGTCAAAATACAACTGGGGCTGGTGATCACAACCACACAGATGAGGTATCTTCACCTTCTGTTCTCAGCACCTGCAGTCAGTCTACATCTAATGGGGTTGGAAGTGCAGCAAACCTCGAAAATGAAGTTATTATTTCAGAGTCCAGAACTAAGGACAATGTGACAAATTTGAATGGGGATTTAGAGGCTCCAAAAGTTGAAACTTCATCTTCAGATGAAAACGAGGATGTGTCTCGAACTGCAGTGAAGAGTGAAGTGCACAGAAGGCCGTTTCTCTTCTTCATCAAAGTTCCACGATTTGAAGAGGATGGTATAAGGGAACAAATCAAAATGGCTCAGCAGGAACTCGACGAGAAGACTAAGTTGAGGGATTCCTATAAAGTCTTTTTTCAAACCAAGAAGGTAAGTAAACATTTTGTCGTACTTGAAATGACCCATATCACAATACCTCATTTCTTCCGGTTTCTGTTGCTTCTTATGCTCTACCTGCCCGCTGATCTGGTGCTATCTCGACAGGCTGTTTGTCAGGAGTTTAGTGATGATTTAGAAGCTGCAAAACTAGAAGAGAAAGTTGCACGAGACAATCTAAAGGCCAAACGAAGAGAGATAGATGTTGTTCAAGTGGTGATTGATAAGGTGAATAATGCCATGACGGTTGAAGACATTGCTGGCAGCGTAAGCTTACAACTATCTTACTTATCTGAAGTGCCTCTTAAAGATTGTATAAATCCATTAATTATCATACTTATGCTCAATTAAAGTGTCATATGGCTTGTCTTTAAACAGATACAAAACATGGAGCACATAATACAACATGAAACAATATCTTTAAGTGAAGAAAAACAGCTCATGCGTGAAATCAAGCGATTGAAGCATTTTAAGGAACAGCTGTCCTCCAGCATTGGCACACAGGAAGAGCTTCAAGAGGCACTTGATCAGAAAGACCAGATAAGGGATCAATTGAAGGTAAAATAATCATCTTCAAAAAGTCTAGCTAGTATATTATGCACGATTCTGTTCTCTATGAAGCTTTAGTAAGTAGTAGCATTGTATTCGTAAAAGATGTTGCAAATTTTATTATGGTTTGTATTTTTTTGAATTGGCAGTCTCTAAAGAAAGAATTGGATCCAATCAGAAGCCATGTCCAGAGAGCTGAGACTGCGACAAAAGTGGCTAAAAAGAAATGCTTTGACGAATTTACAGAATTAAACAAATTGTATCTCGAATTTAGAGCTGCCGATGCTGTTCGCCAAGAAGCTTACATGTCCCTAGTTAGCTTAAAGAGAGAATTGGCACAGAAGGTATATTTATTTTGATGTTAAATAGCTAGTAGTGTACACCGCAGAAATAATTTGAATATGGTGTCAGACATCTGAAGCTTGTTGGCACCTTACCACCGTCTACACAAGAAAATAAACATTGGGGACACTTTGCCGATATGATGCGAGCGATGATTGAATAAGTAGAGATGATATCACCTCAGTTTCTAATATCACAAATGCATCTTCTTAAAATAAGTCGACCTGGTCTTTTAGAATGATATTGATAACTGTGTGTTTGGATTTATTTTATTTCTACCTAACACATCCATGGTGTCGTTATAAATGTTCAAATGGCTAGTGGCTGTGTCATACTCATGATCCGAATCTAATATAAGAACGCCAAACCTTAAGCACACATCTTCAGTTGGGTTAAATATCTAATTTCGGCGAACTAATCTTTTACGCGATAGATTCACCATATTCGCCTTTGCGGTCCAGGATCTTGTAAGATTTAATGATTTATACGTTGCTATATTTGCCTTTGTTTAAGAAATGCTTGATAGTAAAGACATTCTGATTGGACAGAACAAAATCTTTCGGATGTACAAGGATAATGAGAAGGCAGCGAAGGATTATGCTTTATCTGGCGATAAAGATGCCCTCCATAGCCTATGCGTTAATCAGGTGAGCTTTTGGATGCCAGAATTTACCTCTATCTTTTCCATGAAGCTCGGCTTGGTTTTTGAAAAACAATGTTTAATTTGTTTAGGTGGAGACGGTCATGGAGTTGTGGAACAGAAATGATGAGTTCCGGAGAGAATATGTAAAATGCAACGCGAGAAGCACCCTAAGGAGACTGAAGACGTTGGATGGCCGCTCACCTGGCCTTGATGCGGAGGCACCGTCTGTACCTTATGTAAGACATGATAGGTTTATGCAGTTGCAAGTGGTGACATCACAGTTCCCTTCTGTGGAGCAGTCCAAAATACAAGTATCCCATTTAGCTGAAATAGTCAACAAGGAGCCTGTGGTAGAATTTGCGGAGAAGGAAGCGAGTGTCCTGTCAAATGTCTCTAGTGAGGAACTAACTCAGGAGGCAAAAGAAGAGACTAAGAAAACGAAAGAGGAAGAGGAATTGGCTAAGAAAGCAGAAGAAATTAGAAAAAAAGAGGAGGAAGCCAAAATGATAGAGCAGCTTCGGTTGGAGGAAAAGGCCAAAGCAAAAGAGGCATTGGAGAGAAAAAAGCGCATGGCAGAAAAGGCACAGCTTAGGGCTCAGTTAAGAGCCAAGAGGGAAGCTGAACTGAGAGAGAAGGTAACGATCAACGATCATGTGTCTTAAAATGGCCGTTTGCCGTATGTAATATTACCACTTTACTATGTCATTTGCTCGCTTCATCTCATGCTACTGATGATGTTTGAAACTGAACTCCCTCTACAGGAAAGGGAAAAGAAACTCAGGAGAAAAGAAAAGAGGAAGTCCCCCAAAGGAGCTAAGGAAGAGGTTAATGAAAATGATTTCAGGGCAGCTCCGGAATGCCGGTCAGAGCCCTCCAACGGCACAGGAGTGTCTAAGAGACATCACAAACCATCACATTACCAAAAGGTCTCAAAAACGAATGCCATGCCTTTACCCCTGCGAAACAGGGCCAGGAGAAGGATGCAGATGTGGATTTGGATTGGCGTCTCGTCCATTGCTGCTGTTGCCATGGGCTTGCTAGCATTTTGGTACCTCCCATCTTTCGCAGAGCGGCAACAGAATCTTAATTGAGGTTTGTCAACTCAAACAGCTAGCTACCTCCATGTAGGTTGACATCTCTTTTCCGGGTATTGTGGGCTTCTTTGCCCACATTCTACTTTATTCTAGTCTAACACATTATCTCCTCTCTTCTAATCTCTACCCGACCTTTATGCACACACATTTACAGCGTAGCCTTTTTATGATATGTCAGCTGCAAGACATTGTCATGCTATGAAATGCAGTGATCAAGTTGAAGTTTGGTGTTACACGGTACTTACATTGTGGCTATTTGAGGTTTATTTGGCAAGAAGAGAGTAGAGTTATGGGAAACATTGAATGGGCTGACCCGGTCAACGCGCGTTGACTACGCAGGCACTAACGCGACAAACATGGCCAAAGAACTAAATATCGTAGTTCCTTACTCATAAATCAAATCTGAAGTCTGCGCCAGAGACAGTAACTGCAGGTATTGTTTGTCCAGCATCAATCTCCGAAAAAGGTTCTTGTTATGTTCCAAAGAGCTGGCATGGGAGGTCAGTCAGAGTGGCTGAACTGCCAGGGGTTGAACTCTGTCGACTCCACGTCTTCCTCATTGGCTGGATCAGGGCTGCTGTCTGCGACAGCTCGGTGTCTGGAGTAGCTGGAGTTGTACTGGTAGACTTCCAAGTCGCCCCAAGGCGTGGCAACTATTTCGTCACTCAAGTCGAACCATCTGGGCTTGAAGGGCTGGCCACTGGCTTCCCTCATCCGCTTCTCCTCTCTCTGCATTTCCTCCAGTCTGGAACAAAAAATCAGAAACTTGCTCAGCTTTCGGAAATTTTTTGATAGAAATAAATGGGATAAATTACAAAAATAGTACTATCTAATTATTCAATAGTTCAATTCAGATAGTTTAGTACTAAATTGAAAAGAAAAAAAAAATACTAAATGATAATATCATAAGGCGAAATGAGTTCACACTTCACATACAAGCTATTATACTTATCTTTTGTTTTCAAACTAGTCAGAAAATATTTGAATTTGAAAATTAGACAACACCCAAGCTAATTTAAAAAAAAAAAAGAAAGATGAAACTACAGGTAATGTTTTTACAATTTACCCCCAAAAATAAGGAAACCGAGTATATATGTTACCTGCTCTTTTCGGACCCGGCTTTGGAGAGGTCCCCTTTCTCGAGGGCGAACCTGTCGGGGCGCAGGCGCGAATCCGATGCCAGTAACTTCTTCGGAGCGGTTGAGAAGCTGTTTATTTTGTGTGCAAAGTATGTGTACTGATACCTGTCGTCTTTGGGGACCTCCGCAATATGGAAAACCTGCAATGTGAAGAACCATCAACTCACGCCGGATTTTCTGATCAATGGAAACGGTGGAATGATCCCGACCTCTTTCAGCTCGCGAAGCAAGAGGTCGAAGAGAAAACGGGCTGTCTAAAATCTGTATACCACTACTTGTTTGTAACTTGGGTGAGTTACAAATACCTCCCTCCCTCCCAATCTCCAAGTCTGGAATCCCATGTCAATATATGGCCATTTTTAATGCTGGCTCGTTATATAGCTGTGCTGCCATGAAGTGTAATGTAATCAGCTGGTCATAGTTACTTCTTTGTATAGATTCAGATAGGGTTGTAATCTAACATGTCATTTGTGTTTAATTTTTGGTGAACCAGTTCTGTGAGTCTCATTCGAACGTGAAGACATAGGTCCACTCTATGACCATTCAACGCAGACAAAGCATACACGAATCTGTCAGCCAACCCCGAGGCCGCGTGACAGTCTCCTCGTGCCTCGAGCCCCGGCTCTGGCTCACCTTATCTCATCCTCCTCACCATTCAAATAAGCACATGTGATCAACCTTATCAAGTAAGTGCTCTTACACCGCTTCACCGAACATCGTAATTTAAGCTCACACCGGACCTAAAGATATTCATATCATATACATCAGACTTCTTGCCATGCCCATAACCCAGTATCGGACATGCTCCAAGCTCCACATAGTGCTGCTATTGTTACCTTTTTCACCATACCAGCTTAACCATTAAGAAATGAAGCTCCCCCGAAAGTAGCTTTACTAAAAGCAAACTCTCTAACCCAACGAGGGCTCTCTAGTAACTTCCACCATCATTAAGTCACTCCACCCCACTATAAATTCACCACTGGCATCTCCCCACCTTCGCATTCCAACATCTACCCAATCTCATGGCTGCTTCTTCACTGACCCTTTTCACCACACTGTCAATCATGGCCGTCCTGGTCAAGGCTGACCCGCCAGGACTGATTTTGACCATAGTCAACAACTGCCCCTTCCCCATTTGGCCCGCCATTCAGCCCAACGCCGGCCATCCCGTCCTTGAATCCGGCGGCTTCTTCCTCCCATCCCTCTCCCACCGCTCCTTCCCCGCCCCCGCCACTCCCTGTGAAGAACCCGATCATCATTAATCAGAACTACGTTGATCGTCATGCCAGACTTTTAGCAGACACGGTATCACATCGATCTCCGTATAATTTTATGATAGTTTAAAGCTGCTTCAACAAACTTTTCTAATTTTTGTTGTATATATTATGTATTACATGGTTAAATAGCACACCCCTGCTATATTCTGATAAACACTCTATCTACATAAATAATTCATGACAAGAAAAGTGTTTTATGTCTTTCAGAAATCCGCAGTAGATATCAGTGATGTGAAGTTTTTGGACATTCAAGGAACATGTCAGGGCGAACACGCAATCTCGTTCAACTGTAGCTCTTATGGATCCGGCTGCACAGACATCGAAATAAAAAACGTGAAGATCACCGGAAACGATGGTGTCGACGCATTTTGTAAAAATGCACATGTTGAGCAGAGCCTTACCTCCCCAAAAGTGATTTGCTCGTAAAGGCTAATTTTGTGTCTTGTCTTCAGTAGTAGACTCAACTAGTAACATTGTTGTCATACATATATTATAAGACACACAAAAAATCACACAAGGAAAATTTTATGATAATCAAATTATCTTTTAATAAATTTTTATTTTTATAATTTTCTCAACTTCAGTTTTTTTTTCTGCTTTATCAGTGAAAAAAATGATAGTTTCAACATTATTTATATTGTTTGATTTTGCTGATTAATTAGTATGTAAAATTTAAGTTCCAAAATCGCGACTTCCTGGTTTACCTGGATAGCTATTTTCCAATTTTATTCATGGATTCAAATTTGTGAAAAATAGTGAGACTGAAATTACTTTGTTATTAATAATTTCATCCTTCAACCAAACAATTATTTTGGTGAGGTATTTACATTATGTACAACCAAACAAGAAAACTATCACTTAAAACATGATTTGGGGTGTTAATTATCAATAAATGTGGTCATGGATCAATTAAAATTTAGGGATAAAATTCAAAAGGGGCCCTGAACTACCACCACTTACCCAATTGCGGGCAGAACTACCATGATTTCCAAAAAGGGTGCAATGAAAAAAAAATTGGACTGATTTTCTAAATTAGAATTTACCATTACATTCCTAATATAATATTTTTATAAGACATGTATTTGTGTGCGAAAATTACGTCATTTGGTTATCAAAAAAATTATATCATTTTGCGCACATAAAGAAAACAACGTCTTTTGATAACTAAATGACATAATTTTCGTACACAAATCTATGTCTTATAATAATATTAGATTAGGAATGTAATGGTAAATTTTGATTTAGAAAATCAGTCCAATTTTTTTTTTCACTGCACCATTTTTGGAAATCATGGTAGTTCTGACCGCAATTGGGTAGGTGGTGGTAGTTCAGGGCCCCTTTTGAGTTTTTTCCCTAAAATTTATATAATATTATTAATTAAATTGTTTGACACCTAGTAACTAGAGGTTGGTCATTAACAAAAACGTTTTTGTTAAACATTTTTTTGATTTGGCAGATGAACAAATTGCATAACCAGAAAATATAATATTAGTTACTAGGGAAGGTACCCGTCGACCCAACAGATTCGGTTCGATTTGTGAAAAATTAAAAGCCGAACTAAATTATTAGTCATCGGTTTTTTAAAATTTGAAACCGTAACCAAACCATTAACATTTCAATCCGGACCGAACCGACCAATTTCAAACCGAATAATTTTTTAAAATTTCAAACCGAACCGACCGATTTCAAACCGAACCAAACCGGTTCGGTTCGGGAGGGCGACAGACACCGTAATTTTATTATAGTAGATAAGTCATAAGTCATACAAGTGAGCCCGTCAAGACTTGAATTCTTAACCTCTTGAAAAAAAATTAAAAAATCAACTCAACTAGATCCTTTTTAATAAAATTTCACATTAATTATATGGAAATATACACTATATATTAATTTCTTTGCTAATGGTCACAAATTCAATGAAAATTCAATTTAAGTCGTGCTCGATGAAAATCCGATTTACAATATCTTAGACATTTAATCCGTGTCTATAGGCGGAATGTGATTTCTTCAAAAATTATCTTTAACATAGTTGGAAAAATATATTTGATGTATATAAATATAATCAAATATGAAATTCATAAAACATGTGATTGCCTTCCTATTGTAGGATCCATAAAATCCATGAAAATACCTTTTATTGTAGGATCTATTAAATATGTATCCTTATTTTCTTTCGAGCCGTTCTACTGTTTTGTCATGAATCTGACTTTTTAATTCTTATTAAATAAAATCGTATATTTTTAAATAAGTAAATAAAGCATATTCATATGAATGCGAACAACATTTTGATTCTTATCTTTACCGTGATTCATTTCCTAAACGGACCATATCGGCATAAGTTGTGTAGGAATCTCATACCCCAACATCTTATTCGAGATGGCTGATCAAATTTTTCATTGAAAGAAAATTTACATGAATTTCATATTATTTCCTACTTTAATGCGATTTCTTATTATCTTCATCTTTAAAAAATAGTTAATATATTTTTCTTCTTAGTATTTCCACAAGCGACACTGACTCCTCAAATCCCGACGCATGCCTCAATATAAAGCCTCTCCGGGTGTGAAAATATTTTCATCAATTGATTTCATAACTTCACTGCAAGTCAAGGCCGGATCTATTGCTTCATATAATGGCCAGCCAAATGGTAATGAGGAATGGAAATGGCTGAGCTACAACTAAGATATACACTTTGATCTAGCTATTTTCATACAGAGTTAACTCAAGCTAAAATGTGCATTATATTTATTTCAGAGTGGCATAGCGACGAGGCTCATAGTTTTCTTTATACTCGCTGGTTTTTTGAGTTCAAATTCGGCTCGAGATGGAAATATTGTCGATGTCGTAAAGTATGGAGCGAAAGGAGATGGTCAGACCGATGATGCACCCGTAATTAATCAGTTCATCCTTTTTTTCACTATTTTTTTCATTGATACAAATTTATTTTTGTGCGCATTTCAATTTGATGTATTTGAAGGTGTGAAGTTTTTTTTTTCCTAACCGAAATCTTTTCGTTTTCGATCATTAAAAGGCTTTCCAAGAAGCATGGAAAGATGCATGCAGTGGAGGTGGAACATTCCTAATTCCAGAAGGGAACACATTCTTGTTGTATCCCATAGAATTTGAAGGTCCTTGCAAAGCTTCAGGTGTTCATGTCCAGGTAAATTAGTAATCTTACAAGCATTGAATTCCATATATATATATATATATAGGGAGTGGATCAAATGAAAACCGATTTAGATATGTAAACTGTGAACTATTATTATCCTTCGATCTCTTTTGATCCAACGATCCTGTTTAATTCCTTTTATTTAATTTTTTCGTTATTTTTTGACAATATCTAAATAAAATATTCCCTCCTTATTTTTAGCATGATTCTCTCCCCTAATATTATCTTTCTTCTTTCTATATTAATATCTTTAACGTTTCTTTCTTTTTTTGTTTGTTGTATTTCCCACACACATTAAAATGTGCACCGCTCGATGGGTCTGTGCACCATCTGTTAGAGGCATCAATTTGTTGTGCACCAAGATCTGTGCACCAAGATCTGAATTGTGCACCAAATATCAGAAAATGTACCAAGATTGAATTGTGCACCAAAGACCAAACAATGCACCAAAAGTGAATTGTGCACCAAAGATGAGATGAAAAAATCAAAACGATTCCTAATTTAAAGGAGAGAGAAAAATCATTCAAATGAGAGAGAAAAATCATTCAAAGGAGAGAAAAAAAATTAAACGTTTCATTCCCCCATTTAAAGGAGAGAATCAAGGAACAAATCTAACAAAACATAAATAAAAAATTAATTATATTTTTGAAAAATTAAATAATAAATCTGTAAAAAACTATGTCCATCGGATGAAATACAATCAACGAATATGATTTGTTCACAGTTTACATATTCAGGAGGGTTTTCACTGGATCCGCCCCCTATATATATATATATATATATATATATATATACGGATTTTGAATATTTTTATTTATCGGGAGTTTTAAAATTTTACAAAAAATTCCTTTGTAATTTAAAATTTATTTTCGGATCGAATTTTTGATTTTACAGGTGTTGGGCAAGATTGTTTCACCTACTAAAGCACAAGCATGGGAAGAACAGTGCAATGACTGGATAAGTTTCAGAAAAATCGACAACCTGATCGTCGATGGCTCAGGAGAGTTTGATGGCAATGGAAAAGTCTGGTGGTCGAAGCGTCTGAACTGTGGAGATAGACCAACCGTATGTCACGTACAAAATATGAATCTTAAAAATGTAAATTTTTTTACTATGATATTAATTTTTTCATCGTGTCACTTGCAGAATGTCGCATTTAACGAGTGTACAAATCTGAAAGTGAGTGGCATAAACAGTCGGAACAGTGGACGGAATCACTTCAGCATATCTCATTGCGACAATGCTGTTATCTCTAATATCACGGCCATAGCACCTGAAGAAAGTCCCAACACCGATGGAATTGACATCTCTCATTCGACT
>NQLW01000487.1:26740-45655 GCA_002312845.1 Kalanchoe fedtschenkoi
TAGAGAGATCAAGACGGCTAGAGCATTTGGCTTAATGCCATTCACCACAATGGGAACAAAAGCATTCGTATATGGGAAGACAATGGAAGCTAGGGATGAGGATTTCGAGTATGAAAGCTATAATGGTCGTCCTGGTGCAGATGCGGATGTTGATTTGGATCCAGCTCTACCGTAGGCTATATGTTCCTGCACCGCACTCCAAGAAAACAGCAAAGAATGTGTCTTGTTCAAAGTTTGTTTAAGTTTCACAGCTCAGTTGCGTTATCTATTGATCAAGTTAGGGCCACGTCACAATTGAAATTACATTTGGTAAATTGTGGCTGTGGTGCTTATCAGGGGTACTGTACGTTGAGTAGACATCGGGAAATTATGAAAGCATACTTACAAAATTACCAAATTATCCCATTAATTGCAATGTCCAGGGAGTTCTGGACAAAAAGGAACTCAGAGGATGAAAATCCAAACACTCCAGTGTCAAATTACTTTTTTATAAATCATGTCTATTAGTACTAGACTGAAAGCAACTATCCATCATGACAGCAATGAAAACGTCAGAGTCAAGCTACATATATAAACAGGCTCAGGAGTCAAGTCTGTTATTGCAGTGATTTACAAGTGGGACATTTAGATTGAGGGGGAACCAAAACACAAATCATTCGTGTTACAAGATATCACAATGAAGGTTCAAAATCGAGACCAGTCCTTTTAAGTGTCATCGAGATGCAAGCGACCAAAAGTTCATAAGAAAGGATGGCAGGGCTGCAAACCAGCAGACGAAAGCCAAGGCAGTTGCTGTCTCAAATTGAGTGCAGTGATTTTGAGAGCAAATGTCAAGATCATTGTCAATAAGGACTGTGATGCCCGCCGATGCACTGGCCGCCGCAAATGTGAGTGTACTCGTGATCTACATACAAAAACCACATACTCAGCCATGACATCATAGAACTTCACTATTTCTAACAAAACATCAAAAAATTCTCCACCAAGTCGCTGAACATTAATGTAACGTGTCAGTGTGACGAACTGTGTCAAAGGAAAGAGGGTTTCAAAATTGTTTTTTTTTGAGGTAGATAATTATAAAGAAAAGGTTCCACAGGCCCTGTTTTGTTCTGTATTTTCAAGGCAACTAAGCTTGAAAATGAGAACATATATTTACCATTATTTTTCTATCTTGTTTTGACCAAACTTAATTGGCATACCAAATACTCTGGGATTCTAACTTATAAGCCTATGAAAAGATCCTGATAAAGAGACTTATGCTTGGTTGACAAACATTTGCTTTTTGGGGTTGGCTCAAAACCAGAACTGATGCACACGCTTTTTACTTCACCACCGTATTTGCTGTAATCTTACCCCATCTCCCACAGCGAACAGCGAAACAACTCCAGAATTTTGCAAGCATCGCTTCACTAAAAGCGCATAAATATCAACAATGGCTAGCGAGAGGCTCCACAAGCTCTGTAAACCGACCGCAGCAACGAGGTAGCTAAGAGTAAATAAATTTTGTCAGCAAACTCCATACCGCATAAATCAGACTGAATAAAAAAGTTACAAATTGAGTAACTGATAAAGAAACATCAAAAACCCATTGTGATTCACAAATATTACAAGAAAAGTAGCCACATACACACTATAATCCATGCCTTTAAAACGAAAAACACCATAATGAGGCAATCACAGCCCAACGATATATCCTAGCTGATACGGATAGGGGCAGGGTATTAATAGACGGCCATGGTTTTCTGAACCTGAACCGACAGCACAGTAGTTCATCCTAACCTAACATAACCCAACCCAATGCTGGCCGTCAATCAGTAAACGAACACACAATTTGCACTCCAGCATGTGTGCTCATCAACATCTTACTCAGAAATTAGTTCAAAATGCCAAGATTACTGTCACCACCGCGAACAACTTAATGAATCAAATGGTTAAGGAAAAGGACAACTATCCATAATGCACTTAAATTCACACAATTTAGAAAATGTTTCAAGATCTGGATGCCAATACGGCTTCTCCAATCATGCTTGTCATCTATGAAACCTTGCATACAGCAACAAATATCTTCACAAACAAGGCAGCAAGTATTCAAGCTGCAGATGATGATAATAATAATAATAATAAGATTCCTAAAACTGCTTATGAAGGAGCTGAAAGATAAAAGCAACTCACGTGAAGGCAGTAACAGACGGAAAGTCACTGGTGGTGGCCATGACGCAAAGCGAGCCAGCAGCGAAGAGGAACTGACAGAGCCTTAAAGCGAGGCCGCCGCGCGTGCCAGGCATACCCTGCACGTCCTTCATCCTGACTCCCCTGGGGCGAACAGGCAACACCTCGCCCCCGGCATCAAGCACCGGCTGCGGCGGCAGTGGCGGCTGCGGCTGCGGATCGTCGACGGGATGCACCGCCGCGTGACTGACGCTCATATATCCGGAATTCCAACCCTAGCACAACCAGGCTCCGATTGATTAGGAGGATGTGGATGACTTTAAAGGGAGCTGCAGAGATTGGGAATGGTCTTCTCCTTTACCAAACTCGAGCCTTTGCTGTGCTGCTTCTTGACTTTCTTTTAATTATTTTTTTTTTTTTAGAAAAACAACGAATTAGTTGTTTTCTAACTAACTAAATTTTATCGACAAAATGTGATTAAAATAAGTTCAGACTAATTTACAATATTGTTTAATATTAATTATTTTGATTTATTAAATATAATTTATCTTATTAAATTTATTTAAATTGATAATATTAATTTAAAAATATAATTGTAAATCTGACTTTTTAAAATCAATTCAAATATTTTTTTATATTTTTTTGATAATTGGTTGGGATAGTTCGATGACAGTACGTAAACCCATTAGATTTTTTCCCTTTTCTGAGTAAAATTTCTTGTTTATTTTATTGAAATCATTAAATCGATTTTCTTAATATAAAGCAATTTTACCCTCCAACCTATTTTGCAGGATTATCCGGTGTTGCGCAGTGAATTGTAGCGAGTACTGGAAACGACGTCGTTTGAGTAAGTTATCTAAATTGCATGTGACTCCTCTTTTGTGAGTAAAATTACCGTTACCCCTCACTGCAATTTTATTTTCTGCACAGTAATTAAATTACAGCTGCAGTTTGCGGTTTTGTCGGGCCTTTCGTCGCTCCCGATCTTAACGGTCTCGCTTGCATCGGATCTCTCTCTTCCTCGACCTTTAATCCATCTCCTCTGCAACTTTTAGGGTTTTCCGGCTCAACTGTACCCAAACCTCCGAGCTCCTCAGTCCTCCCTCTCTCAATTCCGAAGTCTTCGCGCTGCGGTCGGCTCCGATCCAAGACCTCGCTGCTCCAATCATGTTCTGGAAGCTCACCGCGCTCTCCACAGCCTCGCCTGTGAGTTGATACGTTCGCTCAGACATGCCTGCGCCTTTTCTGATACGTGTGCTGAATGCTGTGTGGTTTGGAAGACGGTTGTTGAATTGTGATGTTGTGTGGAGTTGGAGACGAGTTTCACGCTCAAATGGATGCTTGTCGTTGTAGCCTCGGTTTCGGTTGACTTTAGAGCTGATTCTTGAGACTTTTAGTTTTGATTGCTGAAACGTCTTCCGATTACATGTATGCTTCTCTTTGTGGCTTGCTGGGCCTGGGACTGGTTGTTGTTTCATGCAACTACGGGGTGCTGTAGCTTTGTTGTTGGATTTTGTGGCTGGGAAGGTTTACTGAGCAGAATTCTTACCTTTTCAGTTATTTCTGCTCACTGCAGGTGGAAGCTATTCTAGACAAGGAAAATTTCACCTTAGAAGAGCTGCTGGATGAAGAAGAAATTATCCAGGAATGCAAGGCGCTCAATAGTCGCCTCATCAATTTGTAATTTTTCCGGCTCTTTCAATTTTAGATTGTCATTGCTTGATTTTTTCCAGCTCTTCCATTTTGAACAGTAATCAAAACTGTATGCCAGAGCTGTAGATTGTTTACTTGTTAATTTGATTATTACTGTCCAAAGCAATTACTTAAAAATGTATAGAAGTTCTATTTAATGTTCATAAAATAATCTTTTTTAATTATTTGTGCTTTAATTCAGTCTACGCGACAGAGCTCAAGTGGATCAGCTACTAAGATACATTATTGAAGATCCTCCAGAAGATGCTGACAACAAAAGAGCTTTCAAGTATGTTACCGAACTCGATAAAAGAATCTCTATATCCTGATTTATTATGCTGATCCCATCTGTAAGTGGTGTGCTTAACATCATTTATCTATTTAGGTTTCCATTTATTGCCTGTGAGGTATTTACTTGTGAGATTGATGTCATATTGAAGACTCTGGTTGAAGAAGCAGAGGTATCATTAGTCCACGAGTTTTGTATGAGTTTTGTTTGGTCTGCCTTACTGCAGTACAATGGTTACATAAAAATATACGGCTCAAAATACAGTACAAATTAATGAAAGCCAAGTTGCACTTGGTGCTGGTTCTTGTGGACATTGCTATGATGACAAACTCAAAATCTCTATGTTTGATTCATTGTAGCTTATGGATCTGCTTTTCTCTTTCTTGAAACCTGATCGACCTCACAGTGCTTTGTCTGCTGGGTATTTCAGTAAGGTTCATCTTCTAATCCATAATCAGATCCCTCACTAAGGAAGATTTTATGGAGTTCTCACTCCCTCGTTTTCTCTAATAAGAATATGTGTATCTTGATTCCACAGGTTGTTGTGTGCCTCATGATGCGCAAAACAGTCCCTCTTATTAATTACGTCCAGGTGGGCTCATTTTATATAGTGTTTAAAGCTTTCTGTTGTAGTTCAATGTTTTTTTATGCAGTAACAAACAAATCTGGGATCTAGTTCTCCCTTTCAAATTGTGATACGATACAACAAGTGATGTCAACTTTATTTCTGAATCTCATACAAGGGCATCTCTAATCTTCTCTTCTTTTTTATTATAATTTGGTTGTACAGGCCCATCCGGAAGTTCTTCAGCGTCTAGTGGATTTAATAGGAATAACATCCATTATGGAGGTATTTCGTTCATTGTTTTCAAAATATGAGTACTTTTCCATTGACAGTTATTTCTACATCTGGTATTAGGTGTTGATACGTCTTGTCGGTGCCGATGACCATGTGTATCCCAATTTTCTGGATGTGATGCGATGGTTAGCTGAGAGCAATTTATTGGAGATGATTGTGGATAAACTGAATCCATCGGTGAGTGTAGTTTGCTAATTAGTAGCGGCCTTTGTATTGTTTTATTCTGCAACGTGGATCCTCTTGAACACATTCGTTTTCATACATTTCTTTACAGAACATATATTTTTTTTACTTATTCATGTAACCTCACAATGGCTCCCTTTGTTCTATCAAATCAGAATCCTCCTGAAGTTCATGCAAATGCTGCAGAAACACTATGTGCTGTCAGTAGAAACTACTCGTCAGCTCTTGCAACTGAACTTTCGAGTCCAAGGTATTCTGTTCATTTGGTATACATGCCTAGCTCTGCTCTTTTGGAATTAACTTATACGTGTTAAAATGCTACTGAACTTAAACCTGTTTTATTTTTTATGTAAAAATATTAAGTTCAATGCATGTTTGTTTTTTAAAACTTTTGAGTAAGATAAGACAAGTGATAAATAAAGAATGCAATTCATTTTTCATTTTTCTTTTTGAGCAGAACTTATATTTATTTTAACTGATAGTTGTTGAAACTAAGAAAAGTCCGAGAGCTGTGCCAAAGTATTAGGTTTTCACATTTAATCCAGCTTACTTTCCATCTGCAGTTTTATCACAAGAATCTTCGGGCATGCACTGGAAGAGTCAACTTCTAAGTCTGGCCTTATTTACTCACTGTCTGTTTGCATCTCCTTGTTGAACCCTAAGAGATCTGTTTCACCTCCATTCATTCACTCTTACCAAAATCAACACGTGTATACAATTCCTGTTAGCCAAGACACTGTGAATGCAATGCTGCCTAAACTAGGTGAGGGCATGGTAAGGGATTAAAATTATAGTTTCAAATTCAGTTTAACCATTAAACTGAAAAAGTTGAAAAAAGCTTTCAGTACTACATTTTATTTCCACCAATACCAAAAATATTTTATTACCTTGTAAGGCTATACCGTTAAAGCAATTGGTATTAATTGTACAGTTAGTTTGCTATCTAAATTTTTCCTTATAAATACTGCCAAATTGTATGTTCAGGTGACTTGCTTATACTTCTGAATATATCTTCTGACGATACTGTTTTACCTACAACGTATGGGGAGCTAAAGCCGCCACTTGGGAAGCTTCGTTTAAAGGTTGTACAATCAATCGTGGATGTCAAGTATGACCATTTTTTCATTTTCGTTTCTTTTCGATAAATAGAGTTTGCTAAAATTATGACATTTCAGTTTTGAGATACTGTATTGAATTGTGTTTATGATCAAACTACTATTATTCTTTGTTGGTTTTGATGGAAAAATATCAGAGTCATGGTGATGTTATTCGTATTCATGACTCCCTCTTGACATGGTGATGTGGTTTATTTTGGTGAAAATTAGTGCCGTTCATAACTTTATTGTTGCCATAGCGATGCTTGCTATCGATCTATAGCCACCATCTAACCTTGATGTTATATGATTTCAGATTGTAGAGTTCATAGCTGTTTTACTTAAATCTGGAAAAGAAGTTACTGAGAAAGAATTGATTAGTTCAGGAGCCATTCAACGAACTGTTGATCTTTTCTTTGAGTAAGTTCTCTTTGTTTTATTTTTAATCTTCCTATGGTCATTGCTTTCTTTTTGTTTGAATGGATGTGAATACTGCTGTTAACTATTTGTATGATTCTTTAACTACACAGATATCCGTACAATAATGCTCTGCATCACCATGTTGAAAATATAATAACGTCATGCCTTGAAAGTGGGAGTAGTGCCAATATTGACCATCTCCTTAAAGAGTGTGATCTGATTGGAAAGATTCTGCGGACGGATAAACTTCCGATTCTCTCAAATGATATGAATAAGGTACATAATTACATAAAACAGGTACCAGCTCTGGTATTCTGCTATAATAGTGATTGGTCACAATTCAGTGACTATTAAAAGACAAACTGTTCGAACAAAATCTATGATGTATTGCATGACATGCTTTATTGCTTTTTTTTAGATATAGTGTTCTGCCACTAGGATCTTCAAGCAAATTGCTTACCAGCCTTATATCTTGATCTGCCGCCATAGTCCATTTGAATTTCAATATTAACCCCACTCAGTGATTAAATGTCAAAAATCAGCTACCTTATTCAGTCATCTTAGATTAACTGGCAATGTGTTGTATTGAATAAATTGATTACATACATTTGGACACTGGTAAAATTTTAAGATAGTCACCTTGGGGCATGAATTTAACTCGTCCTAATGTAGAACTAACAAATCTCAGAATGGTATTATTCCCAATTACCATGTCAGTGAAAATATAATACGCCCTCTTCCATTAATGCATATGGTTGAAGTTAGGTGAACGCAATTTAAGATCATGAGTAAAATAAGTTAAATAGACTTAGTTAACTAGGGGTGTAAGAATTTAACCCAACCAAATTAAACCCACTTAAATTGAATTTGGGTTGATATAATTTATTTGGGTTGGGTTTTGGGTTGGGTTGGTCTTTGGGTTGAGCAAATTGAATTCGGGTTCATCCAAATTGTAAAACACAACCCGAATTACAAATATATAAAAAAATAAATATAAATATAAAAAAATTACAATAATTTAAAAATATTTTTTATTTTTAATTTTTTAATTTTTTTTAAATTTTAATTCTTTATTAATGACAGTAAATGGGTTGACCCAAATTTAACACCAATTAAGAATTTTGAATTTGGATTGGGTTGGGTTGGGTTGAGTTGTTTTGAATTTGGGTTGAGTTATTTTATTACAAATGAATTTGGGTTATGAAAAACGCAACCCAAATTTAACTTTCAACCCATATTTACACCCCTACAGTTATCCATCAAAAAATGAAATTATTTACTAAATTCAGATGACTTTGACTTTTGTGAGGTTAATTATGGAAAAAATCTTTTTGATTGCCTCATTTTTGTTAAACATGTATTATTGGCAAATGGGCTAGCCTTAATCAACATGTTTTTGTGGATGGGACTATTGGGTTAATAGGAAAATAATATTTGAGTGTAAAAATAAATAGGGGAAAGTGTACTTTAGTCAACAGCTTCAAAGTATACTCTATCTGGCATGCCTTCCTTTGATTTTCTTTATGAATAGATGAATATGGTATCACCTGCAGTTTGTTTTTGGATGCAGCCAACATTACCAACTTCTGGAAAGCAGGCGCCATGTGCTGGAAACATAGGACATATAACCCGGATATCAAATAAGCTTGTTCAGATGGGCAGCAACTCAAGACATATCACAGCATGCCTTCTGGTAAATCATCTGTTGTAGTGTATCTTTGTCAATACTGTTGCTTATGGTTGAGTCTCATTTTCTATTATTTTCGAAAATTTACTTGGCAATTACAAGGAAGGTCTATGTAAAGGATCGGCGTTTTTTTCCCCACTCAATGTGTATTTTTTGTAGCTTGACAGAATTAGACTGATTTTATTGCATGTTTGGTTTAAGATTCAACTGCTGCAACCCTGGGTGTACCTGTATAGAGGTTTAATTTTCACAAATAAGAAAGAGAGAATCCCATTGCTGCCAATATAATTTGGCAGTCCCCTGGATATTGTTTACTTTTTATTCATGTGTATCTTTTTCTTGTCACTAAAACTGCAATTGATCATTAGATTCATCAGTAAAATTGCACATGGTACTCTTGCTTGTATATGAAAATTTTGTACTTAAGCTCGTTTAAGATAGCCATTAGATTGCCCCTTGCCATTCTATTTTTAGTTGTGTGAACATGTGGGAGGACCATCTAACATGTGCTTTTGCCATTGCTGAGCAAGCTGTCTAAGCTGACTGACTCGTCATACATGTAAACATTTTTGTGCTAGGATCATAATGAATGGAATGAATGGCAAGTGACAGTCTTGCAGGAGCGGAATGCAGTTGAAAATGTTTACCGATGGGTTTGTGGGTACAGTCCTTGCCTGAAACTGTGCTCTACATATGACTTCATGAGCTTTTGGATTTTGTTTCAATCTTGTTAACAATATATCATTGCATTAATTGCTACATGAATAGAAAAACTGGAAAAAGAAACAAAAAAAATGCAGATTTCTCACTTTGCCTCCTCAATGTTTCTTAAGAACCAGTCATTAGTATAATTAAAATTTTGCCTCTTCTGCCTAGGAGTTGAAGCCAATACTCGTCTGGTATATTTTTGGCTATGGTGGTAGTTGCACTGGCTGATGTTTTAGTTAGTGTTAAGTTTTAGTTTTAAATGGTCTGTTTAGGTATGCATGAAACACAGAATTTTATGGCTCATTTTTTGGATTCTAGTCACTTACAAATTTTGGTTTTAGGTGAGAATTCAACTGAAAAAACCAAGGAACTTTTTTTTTTAACACACATGCCCAACTGATTCGAACTCTAGAGCTCTTGATTTGAATCTGGTTTCATCGTGGATGACAATTGTTTACTTTTTCAGCATCTTAGTCATGTATATGCCTGTCGACTGCTTTCGTGCATCTTTTATGAGTGACTTCCTTTTCCTTTACATATACAGCCGCCCTACTGCGTTGCAAGACAGAACTAGGGACACCGATGATGATGACCATGACAAGGATTACGATGTAGCTGCTCTGGCGAACAATCTGAGCCAGGCTTTCAAATATAATATGTATGACAACGGAGAGGCTGAAGAAGTAATGCTCGAATCAATTTTATTCATGTACTTATTATTTTTATGCCTATAGAATATTGTGGTTAGACAATGATTCTCTTGGTTGCAGGAAAACGAGACTCTTAATCATGATGATGATGTAAGACTACTATTATGTTTTTTTAGAAATATTTGAAATTGTTTTATTTGATTCCTCAAGCTGGTGGTATCCTAATAAACATATCATAATCACTATCACACAGGACGTCTACTTTGATGATGAATCGGCCGAAGTTGTGATATCATCTCTAAGGCTTGGCGATGACCAAGGAAGGTGAGTTTCAAGCATAATTTTTAATGAAAATATGTTTCTTATGCATTATGCCACTTTTTTAGATCAGCTAATGGTCAGGGTGATCGCTATTTCCTGGTAGTGTCACATTTTGAGGGCAGCTCTTCAAAAACTTCTGAATACCCTTTTCCATTCATTTAATATCTGTCTGAAGTCTGCTAGTTATCTCATAAATAGGTTGTTAACGATCTGTTTTACTTCTTTGCTGAATTGATATCTTGTAGGGAATCCACTTTAATTATTTACTGAGTATTAAAATCAATCTATCTGTATCTATATGTATGTAAACATACTGTACACAATTAAACTTAAGGGCCTAAATAGTAACTTTTTAACATGTTTTTCTTTCTCGCCCCTTCCCTTCTTGCTTTCCTCATCAAACTACTAACTTTAACATTTTTTCTTTCCTAAAATATGCTTACTAGTTTATAAAATTCCTAAATACTAAAAATTATGATAAATAAAATATAATGTGAACAAAATATACTGAGTTTATATTGTGTCGCGAAATATGAAATAACTGTCAAATTTTATATATTATTTTTTCTCTATTTTTTTATATTTGTAGTTAACAAATTTTAAAATTAGGTTTTTTGAGACTTGTTATTTAGTTTTTACATATAGAGTCTCGGTGTAGTTTATTTTTCTGATGTTAAGAGTCATAGCACGTTGAAACTGTAGTAGATGAAATCAAGATAACCAACATAGAATTAGAGTTAGAGCTCAATCTATGGACGGAATGCACTTGCATAGAGGGCCACTCACAGAAAAAAAAAAAAAAACTTGCAATAGAAACAGTTTCTGTTGGGCTCAAAAGAAAGAAAAGAATGAGGAAAAGAAACAGAGATCACGATACCCCAGAAACATTTGGCGTCTCTTGTTATCAACCCTGCATAGATTTGTTTCTTTTAGCCAACCTCCATCTTCTGGAAACTTTTATAAAAAGGAACTAGTGTATGAAATTAGAATTTGAGTTTGATATGTAAAATGCATGATGTATCTGACGTGCTTTAACTGACACAGTTTGTTTACCAACTCCAATTGGTTCACATTTGACAATGGGATCAACCATACCCCTGCCAGCACATCTCAATCAGATGCGTTGGATAAAGTGAATTTAAACAGCAACAGTATCAGTGGTAATAACAGTAGTGATGACGAGGTAATTGTTGGAGAGGAAGGTGAGCTGTCTGAAAGTCAAGATTCTGTTGGTGTAGCTCGTTCATCTGAGCCTTTTGGTGATCAGGTGAATGTTAATGACTTGAAGGCTCTAAATGACAAGGAAAGTACTTCTCAGTTTATGACCCTTGGTGGCGAGGACTCGTTTGAAGATAGACCTGTACCAGATTGGGTAGGATGGGGAGACTCACAAGAAGTGCAACTTGATGGGTCTAGTGTAAATCCTTTTGATGATAATACCACCATCTCAGTGGCACCAGTAGGACCTTGTACTGTTTCACCTCCATCAGAAAATACTGGATGGAAAAATGGGTCAGCAGATGCTACGGAAACCAGTGAGGTGTCACCAGCCACGAATGCAAACCAAAAGGCCAGACATGTTCCTTCTTTATTTGAGGATGATGTGGAGTTTGTCGGTGTGGAAATAGAAGGCACTGAGAAAGCAATGGAACATGCCCTGAAAGAGGGGATAGTTGGAGAAGCAGGACCTTTAAAAAGGAACTTGATTCCAAGTCCAGAGAAGGAACAGCCGAGGGATGATGAAGGCGGGGCAAAAGAGTTCAATGACGCCAACTACTGGAAAGTGGAGCCAGGGGTGGCAGTTGTGGAGTAGAGAAACCATCTCTGTTTGAAGACTACTTTGCTATGTGCAGTACATACAAATTTTTCATCTCCGTATTGTTTGAAGACTAAGTGAGTGGGAAAGGATCCAGTGGAGCAATGGGTGGATAGGTGATAGGCGGTGGTGAGTGTTCTTGGTATCTCTGTTTTTGTTCAGTTTCTCTCTTAGCCCAATGTTCTTCCTCAAGGCATCTAGTTCTTTCTTATTATAATTTATAAGTGGTCGACTTGCCATCCAATGCAAGAAAAACTTGGGCTCTTCTTTTGTAGTTATTTTGTATTTTTATTGTGCTCTACTCTTGGTTATACCATATGGACTTAACAACTGATGTCCAAATAAACAGACCAGGCAGAATCATGCGAGGGTATGAAGGCTAGATTATGAGAGGAAGACCACTGAACAAATGTTTTATTGATTATTGAATGATTCCTTATTATGAATGGGACTATTCTGAATCTGAAATAGAACTCCTTCAGCTTTTTAGATTAGCTAATGGTTTGTTTCTCTATTTTTTTCCTCCGGTTTACTTGTTGTTCGGTTAACTGAACCGAATTAACTGAATTCTAAAAATCTCGATCAATAATTGAACCGAATTATATGATTAACAAATAATTTGATTAATTTGGTTATCGGTTAAATATCAAATTAACCGAACAAAAGATATATTTTTTATAAAATCAATATATTTATATGTAAAACAAGTATTTTTTATTTAATAATTTTATTTTTTGGGTTAATTCGGTTGACTGAATTAACCGAACACAAAAATTTCTCTTCCATTAACCAAACTGAATTGACCAAATTTTGAGTCGATTTTGACCGAATTAACCGAATCAAATTAATTCGGTTAAATTATATCGGTTCGATAAATCAATTTTCACCGAACAATGCTCTCTCCTGTACGCACTTGTATCCATGTTCGAATGTAAACAAATAAGTTATAATGTTCTTATGGGCAATTTATCTATTAATAGAACATCTAATTAAGTTTTTCATGTACGAGAATTAAGAACTACTCAAAAGTATCTTTTGCCAAATATAGTCTTAAAATAAAAAATGATAATTTAAAAAAAATGACAACTAATAATCATAGTTTTTACCTTTCATACTGTCATTTTTTGAAATAGTTGTAAAAATTTCCAGAAAACTATATTTAAGAATCATAAGGGAGGAAATAAAGACGTAAATGCCCTTTTATACAAGGATGAGCTGGAGGGAACAGGATATTGCATGTTCTGGAAGCGTCGAGACCTGCTAGGAAGCAGAATACGTACACCTATATGAACCGAAGAGCATGATGAGGGAGAGAGTAAAAGGGTATGACTTTACGATTGACAGAAGAAGACATTACCAATTGATTGTGTTGTGTTGCAGGGATAAAGGAGAAGACGTAGGCAGAGGAAGATGATAGAGGTTGTGTTGGACGATCGGCTGGGGGAAGAAGGTTCGCGTGAAGTGCAACGAGGATGACACGATCGGGGACCTGATGAAGCTGGTGGCGGCTCAGAAGTGGTACCCCGTCTACAAGGATCACATCACTCTCCAGGATTACGAAATCCACGATGGCATGGGCATCGAGCTCTACTAGCCTACTGGTACAACTAAACCAATTCATCAATGTCAGATTGAGCTATTTTGGATCAATTACCAACTGTTACATACGCAAGAGTCTTTACTCTTTACATCTGCTTTGGTTTCTATATGATAATATATATTATTGCAGGAGATACTACTAGTCACTCAGAAAAGCCTATGAATCTTGGTTTCTATGTAAACAAGATAGTACTAAGTAGCCATGGTAACAGCTTTGGATATGTCTAGGTGGTTGAGACGGCAGGTTCCAAGAACATATTCTGGGAGCTCCTCGTACGTGTCAGCCTGCCAGGGGCAACCGATTCACTCACGATAGAGATAGAGACACAATTATAGAACAAGCAGATAGTTCATTGTAACAAACTCTTAACTACCTGTATCAGAAAAGCCATCTCAATGACGATGTAGCTAAGATAGCCAATAACAATGCCAGCAGCTCCCCTCCCAAGTGCCGACGATCCAACATCAATCCCTACCTGCATAGGTACAAAACGCGCGAGTGTCAGCAACCAGAGGGGCTTTGAAGGTGCAGGTCTGCAGTGACTGATAAAACATGTGGGGTTGAATCATCGTTTGATCACTAATTTCACTCACTTCCAGGTAGTTCTTGCCGCGAGAGTATTTTGTTTGGATTTGTTTCCCTATCAAGCACGGTTTGTTCCTCACTGTTTGCTTGATAATCCAAGGACCCTGACACGCCAAAAAAATTCATGAAATCTCCACCTACTAGATTAATATGCAATAATTTGATTGCGAAAGGATGGCATAGAGCATACGTAATAAATTAGGCAGCAAACTATTATGGACACTCAGTTGAACTGTGTAAGATATTCTTCAATAGACGCAGTTTACTACATGTACTGTGAACACATTTATGGAAAAAAATATTATGTCACAGTTTGACCAGCCACTCATAGCACAGTTCATGTGGTGATGGCATAGTTTCGACAGTCCACTGTGTTCACCAAAAAATTACTCTAGCTCCATAGTTTTCTAAATGCATAAAAGCAGCTGGCTGAAGATTGCAGGCGCCTAGAGAAAGTGTTAACAGACAAACCTTAGCAGCGGATGGTATGACTTTAAACCTGGAGTTTCTGAATGCATCATCTCCATTCACAAACCTCTCCAGCAAAGGGACCTCCTCCAATGGAGTATTTGTCATATAATAAAAGGCTAGGGTGTGAGATGACCCTGCTGGGGCCTGAATCATTTTCTTTCGTTTGTAAGTATGTATAACCAAAATACCAAAAAAAAAAAAACCTACACTATGTTACCTGAAAGTTTACAATAAAGAAAAACTCAGGTCCGCCATTGGCTGCATATTTCTGAACAAAAACGAAAGGTCTGTGAGAAAAAATTGGAAACACAAATGTCGATACTGTAATATGAGCCGTGTTCTGCTTCTGAGTGGACACATGCTGAAGATAGCTCATAAATACTGGAGTTTCCTGAGGATATCTATGCTAACCTGAACAATGCTGTTTGGGCGTCCACCAAAGTCATATTCTTTCTTGTCGGACTTTATCCAATCAGCACCAACCAGTTGCATTAGAGTTCTTTTTGTTTGAATCTAGCAAAAATAAGAATTATGAATCGCTGAAGCAAGTGTTTTTCTTGAAAGTGGAAAATCATAGCAGTGACACTTAATAATGGAAGTAAGTGGAAATTGCTTAGTTTCAATACAGCTAGCTCAGAAGTATAGTCACTTCATTTTAAAGCCACAGAATCCAAGCCGGCAAGCTGTCACAAAATTTCAAAAGTATTTGGCATTCATATTTCTGAGTTAAAATACTATAATGAACAAGGTAAAAATGGCACGGCAAGCATCTTTGTGCATAATTTCACACGAGTAGTATGAATGTTAGCTACTCTCAGCAAACCAAAAGTTAATATCTTAATGCACCTTCTGCATCAATATTACCTTCTGATTGTCTTCAAGAAAACTCTTGCCACGAATCAAAAATGTGGATGGATCGGCCGTAGAGTAACTGCTCAGCAAGGTGCAAGTTGAATCTTTCGGAAGAGTACAACCGTAGCAGCAAGTGTCTCTATCTACAATTGTCATCTCCTGTAAATCTGTATAACCCTTTTTCTGGACTGCAATAGACATCGAAAGTTAAAGATGATGTCCTAAAAAGACAACATATTTTTGCGTAGTTTCATTTGGCATTTTATTGATTAACCTGCATCATGTAACTTTTTGACCAATCCAGCAGCAGTTGATAACCTTGAGTGGCGAAGATCCTGTGGAACCCAACCAAAGACCAGCTTAGCAGGGAAAGAAATGGCTCACTTGCACAAACACTATAAGGTATTGTCCGCAAAGATTATTCAGATAACATTAATATTATTCATGTGATTCTTGGATTGATATTTAGTAAAATGGTGCTCATTAGTCAATCTTAATCTTACATGTATGGCTGACTAAAGTATTCAGATTTATATGGCAACTTTATCACTAATTTAGCAACACAATTTAACACTACAAAGTCCAAATAAAAATGATGCCGCCTGATTACATACTCAAAACAACCACATTATTGATCTTGCACCTTTTAATAACTGTGATAATATGTTAAAACAATGAGGTGACAGAAGCGAGAAAAAAAATTGAAATTGCTCTAACCTGGCATTGTGAACCGAAATTAGAGGTCCAATCATCATCTGAATGGTCATAATCTGATGGTTCAGGAACATCGAAAAATTCATCAGCAGCATCATTTAGGTCACTAAGGCTTGCACGTATGGAAAGTGTTCTGCCCAAATCTGATTCTGTGGATCCAAGAGAATTTCCATTGTTTTCAGCTGTCCTATTGCCAACCTTGCTAATGCCGCTACTGTTGCACTGATGTATCTCCCTGGACAACTCTCCTGATGAGAAGTCTGAGGAAGACATATGTCCAGACTTTGCCCTAAACATCTCTCGAAGTGCTGAAATGCATGATATCAGAATAAACTAAATGCCTGTGCCTAATTTGCATTGGTTGCAGAGAATTACCAGCAACTCTTTCAAGCAATTTGATGCTTATGGAACGAGCGAGGGAAGGTTTCAAGTAAGACCTCCATAACTTCCAGTCAATGGCTAGCATGTGTTTGACTACTGAATGTTTTCCTTGATTTGTTGGAGAAATAACATACCCTCCACCTACAGGATATACAGTAATTTTACACTATATTAGTATTTTCAAGTGGCTACGGAAACAAAAATATTATGATAGGAAAACCAATAAACCATATATCTCAGACAACTTATCATTTCAAATAATCTACTATATGTGACTGAGAGTAGTGAATAATCTATGCAGGAAAAGAAAGCATTTGGTGATCACAAAGGATTTATTACTTTTCAGACATGCGCGGACATAGCCTTTCTTTGTTGGGCATCGCCTATGAAAGACAGAGTGATAGAGGATTACTGTGGCATCACAATAGAAAGATTAGTTTCATATAATAGGTCACAAAGTAGCCATCTTTATATATTTCCCTTTGAATCACTACCATAGGTTCCATCATCATCCCTTCTCCAGTAACGCCGTAGCAGTAGGTCTCTACACTTCATTCCCCTGGAATCAGTCATGCAAGATTTGATCCTTAAAATGTACTCACTGTTGAATTTGACTATTGAACTAGGAGAAATTATCAGTAACTTACCAAGGCATCCATTCACTGTGAAACTGCTTGTGAATGATATGTTGGTCGTCATGAACTGCTGCGGGGGCTTTTATTTTGATCACCTTGCCTCCCTCGTGAGGCATGGTCGGCATATTTTGTTCATGACTTAAGTAGCCTCACCATTTAGTAAAATTGAGTGGGGGTAAATGGTTTGGCAATTCAACTTCTTATGTATTTTATCATTTTTCTCAAAAACTTTATTTGAATTGTATAATTTACATACCCGACCGGTCAAAAAACATCATTTTGAATTGTAAGAAAGGATTCATGATTTTAGGATTTTTAGTATTTTTGGGTTTTACTAAAAAATATACTATAATATGAAATGTTGAAACACAAAAATTGTTAAATCCATAAAACACTAGCAATTCTAACGCTCATAAATCTCACAACGATCTAAAATGGCATTATTTATCTCTCCCATATTTATTTTTAAAATTTTCATTTAACTGTTTTTCCTCCTACTTCCCCCAAAACCAAACATAATTTTTTTTTAATTTTTCATCTGAAATTTTTGTTTCTTCACATTTTTCCTAAACCAAAAAAAACTTACTATTTCAATTCCCAACTAACCCTGAAACATCTCCCTTTCCCTCATGGCCGGATATGATGGAAGCCATATGAAGAGACGATTTTGTTGCTAGTGCAAGACATATAATTAACGGAAGCAATGAACGAGAACGACCAATGCTGTTTTGGAATACAACAAATCCATAACAAATCTTTTTCAGCTTAATCCAATTGAGCAAGACATCATGAATGTAACATTCTTCTTAGTATTAAAGACGTGGAAGTAATCATCTCATTTATGGAATTCAATTCCTCTTCAACCTTATCACACGCATGCCCGATTAACATTAAACCGAACGGATTACTACGAATATTAGATGTTGATCAAATTTAATAGGTATGTATTTAGTATATTAATTGTGCATTTGAATTGTTGACAAATAAAATTAGACAAATAGTGTTATTTAACTGACAAGTAACAAAAAAAAGAGTACCAACTACTTGGTGACAAGTAACAATGTTCTATTATTTTGTTTTAATTCTTCGGTATTTTTTTGAACTTTTTTCGGAAATTTTTTTATATTCGGTTTATTTTCAAATCTTTTTCAGAGTTATTATTTTGGATTTATTTCGAAAATTTTTTTGTTTTATAATATTGTATTATTTTCCTATTTTCGATTTTTTTAATTTACTCTGTTTGTTTTCGGATGTTTTTCGGATTAGTTTTTTTTTTACTAATTTTTGGTTTAATTTCGGACATATAACGTATTAAATTTTTTAAATCCAATAGCCCTCTAATCAAATCCTCTAAGTCTCCTCTATAGGTCCGAAATAGCCCTCTAATTAAATCCTCTATAGGTCCGAAAATTGTCCTATAATTGCCCGAAATTTTTTTATCTGAAACGACCTCGAAACTGTCCCGTGAATGGTACTCTATTTTATGGTATTTTAATCCTCACCTGTAACCCCGAAAAAAATCCGATATATGATCCGCAAATATATTTTTCGGATTATTATGAGGGACGGTTTCGTGTGTACAAAAATGATCCGAAAAATTAACTTTTTCAGGTCAAGACTGGATCTGTTACGGTTCAAATATGACCCGCAAAAAAAAATTTCTGGTAGCGGATACGATGGAAGCCAGATGAAGAGTCGATTTTGTTGCTAGTGCAAGACATATAATTAACGGAAGCAATGAACGAGAACGACCAATGCTGTTTTGGAATACAACAAATCCATAACAAAT
>NQLW01000488.1:0-11013 GCA_002312845.1 Kalanchoe fedtschenkoi
AGTATATTATAAGAAATGGGACCACCTTAAACCACTGTAGCTCGCGCTGCATCTGGAGGGCAGCTCCGGTGACAGTGCTGAGGCTGTACGGGGAGGCCTTCCTCCCCGCCAAATGCAGCGCATTGTCTTCACCGAATGTGTTGGTCCCGGCAAAGACCACATGACGAGTCATCTGATAAAATAAATTGTACACTTTAACCTGGCGGTATTTGATGGCAGCTAAAAAGAGGTACAATCCTTCGCCTATGTGCCAAATGAGACCCGGGTATCCCTGCAAGCACTCCTCGATCAGCTCGTGGATACCGTATTTGGCTGCCGTGGATATTGCAGTCCCCAGCACATCCCACACCACTCCATGAGCCTCCACGCTTAACACCGTCGCGACCAAGGCCTTCGTTAACTGGCTGGTTTGATTGTGTATCAGTTTGGTTTCACGGATGTGCTTCATGACTGGAACTGCGGCAACATTTAAAGTGAGCAATATGGTTATCTTATCTCCATCAAACAAGATTGTTGCATCAGGTTTTAACCACGAAATCGGGTAATAATTCATAAATTGAGTGGATATTAAGAAAGTTAATAACCATGTATTTAACGTATTAATAAATATATGACAATATTAAATGTGTATTTAGACGCGACAAACATTTCCAATTAATATTATGGGGAAGATGAGATGGTCACATACCGAAGTACTGAACAGCCTTCCAAGCCAGAAGATAGAAATCAAAACAAGCTGATTGTGCAGATGTGACCCACCCCCCTGTTTGGGCGCTGCATTTTTCCCTCTCACTAGGACTGGTAGGTTTCTTTACAGATTCTGGTTTGACATCCAACACTTGGGCTACCTCAGTGCTTAGGGGAGTGCCTATAAATGAAACCAGAAGACAGATTCATTTGGCATATCACGTGCATATTTCATCATCAAATTAGATGTGTGTCAACAACATATATATATATATATATATATAACATCATCTGTCTAAACATGATCGGCCATGTCCATGTGTACTCACAATTGTAGATGAAATATTGCCAAAACCACCAGCTACGTCCGCTCGGGAAAGCGCCCGGTTGCCTTGCTAGCGTTTGCAGAGCTGTAAACCCATTCCGGTCTTTCTCGGTGGCCAAGTTGGGATGCCTTTCGATCAACTTCAGAGCTACATCTGCAAGTTCATAGTCATATATCGAATTGAGAAAAGTTGCTTGATAATTTATTAGTTTAATTTTAATAATATATATGAATAACGCTATGGTTCATGTTTCAATAATTCAGTATAAATTATTATTATTATTTGTTTTATTATTAGCGGATGGATGTGGGACGAGTGTAATCACGTACCGTAAAACCCAGATGTGATGGTGAGCGTGATGAGGTCTCCGCCGTGCGAGCCGGAATAGGGGCTCGTCCCGGCCTCCCCGATCACATCGGGAGTGACTCCGAGCAAGTACACCAGCGTCTCCTTCCGCCCAAACCAAGCAGCAAACTTTAAGGCAGTGTCTCCGCGCATATTTACAATCGAAGCCATCTCCGGATCGTTTTCCACCAAGGCCCTCGCGGCCCTGGTGTTCCCCGCTTTAGCCGCGTAGTGAAGGGAGCTGTGGAACGCCTCGTCAGGGGTCCTCAGCTTCGTTTTGTCCACGGCCGCTATTCGGCTGATCAAGTTGTCCACAAAGCGGTGGGAGGAGTTGGTCCCCACCGCCATGTGGAGGGCGGTCTGCCGCATGTCGGTGATCTTCGACGTCAGTGCGTCCGGATCTCGGTCGAAGATGAGCTCGGCCGCTGCCCAGTCATCGTTGAGAGCGGCCCGGTAGAGTGGGAGATAACGGAGGACATAGTTGTAGTCCTCGCCCATGAGATCATATGACAGAGTAAATGTGGATTGCTAGCTTGCAGATTTGGATGTGACCCATTTATACTTGTTTTTCTCAAGAAATCCATCCAATCCACTAAATGTGACTCCTCCATTTTTGAGTCACTTTCCTGCCTGCTGAACCAGAATTTATATAAATCAAGTGGACGACGACATTATTGAAAAGCAGACACACAGTACATCAAATAATTAAAACACCATTTTAGAGAACCAAGGCAGGATTTAGGAATTGTTTATGACCTGATCGAGCATTGTCGAAGCCCAAGGTGAGCCACACCCCGTGCAACAACAAAATTTCAACACTAAACTCCAAACATGAAAATAAGTACCCAACGAATATAATAGAATAGATGCATATTCGAATACACAAACACACTGACATCACATGATGGACGATTTGAAATCGTGGAGACTAAAGATGATTGTGTAGAAGAGGATAGCAGCTCACTACTTGGGATTACATTCGTAAATTTTTTCTTTTTTCTTTTGGAAAATTTATAAAAAGAGATGTGAACTATCATCCTTTTAATAACTATTAAATTTTACATGTTTTGTGTTTTTGGGATCTGATTGTGTTTAATTATTTTATATTTGCGAATCAAATCGAAACAGTGTAAATGATGAAAAAGGGAGAGATTTACCACTGACTCATGGGTGCTCTCGATTCGAAATGACGTAGTTTTATATCGTTTTCATTAAAATTTCATCATTTCTTAAATAAATAAGAAATAAATAAATCAAAAATAAAAAAAATAAGAAAACTTCAAAAAATATTATTTTGCCAGAAAAGTTAAAATAAAAATAATTGAATCACAAATTTGTATTTTATATTCATTAAAATAAATTTATCCATCTGATGAACATAGAAGCTCATCTGATGAACATATGATCTGATGAACGCAACAGCTCATCTGATGAACATAGCATCTCATCCGATTAACATAACATCTCATCTGATAAGCATAAAAGCTAATCTGGTGACCATATCATCTAATAAACGTAGTAGCTAATCTAATGAACATATTATTAAATATGATGAATATAACAGTTCAACCGATGACTATAACAGTTCATCCGATGAACATATTATTAATTCCGATGAACATAACAGCTAATTTGATGAACATATCATCTAATGAACATAGCAGTCCAACTGGTGAACATAGAAACTCATCTGATGAATATAGTAGCTCATCCGATGAACATAGTAGCTCAACCGATGAACATATCATCTCAATTGATGAACATATCATCTCATCTGATAAACATATCATCCAATGATCATATAACAAATTTGATGTACATATTATCAAATCTGTTGAACATAGTAGCTCATCCGATGAACGTATTATCAAATTTGATCAAAATAACGTCTCATTTGATGAACATAACTGCTCATTTGCGCGGCCATCATGGTGACGTTTTGTGCGGCGCTACGCCGAGGAGGACTTTCTGTACGCATTGCCTAAGAGAATCACCATCGGACCGGTGTCGCTTTTCATCTCCATCGCGGCCATCATGGTGACGTTTTGCGCGGCGATGGCGCTGGTGTTGAGGAAGGAGTTGGCTTGGATTGCGGTTCCGGTTGGGTTGGTCGCCTGCGTGCCCGTCACATTCTTTGTTATGCTGCAGTTTCCTCTGCTGGTGGAGCTAGTGCTGTCCACTTATGGACCCACCATTTTCCACAAGCAAAATCAGTCGGTGCTTCATTAGCAAATTCCATTGGTTTAGCTTTATATCAAAATTTTTTTGATGGATTTCAATACTTTTACTTGTTTGGTTATCATGGAAATTTCATGAAATATTTATTTCCATGTGTTGGGGGAAATTGGCATCCTCTCTATTTCACGGGTGCACACAAAAAATAACAATACAAAACATTCACAAGAAGCACATGTTTAACGCAAAATAGTATAAATAAAGGATGAAAAAAAAATACAACAAAATTCAAAGGTTCGTAGAGAAAAACTCAGCATCTTAAAAAACTCCGCATCTCTTCAATCATTAACACATGTATATTTTTCTACGTGAAAATCACGGATTCAAAGAAAGATATTGGTTTTGTTGTATTTTATAAATTTAGTTTCTTTTTATGAGATGAAAAAACCTTCACAACTTGTAAGGAGCCAGATCATAATTCGAGACCGGCAACTAAAACAACATCCATTTATAAATTGTGAGCCCTTCTGCCGTATTGCAGTCATGTCAATTCATACACTGTCGAAGTTTCTAATTTACCATACTCCTTATCTACTCTCTTTCTTTTCAGAGGAGAAAAACCCATGAGAGTGGTGACTGACGAAGACAACAGAAGATGATATATAGGAAGTAAAGGTCAAAGCGGCCCTCTATCAATGTGTTGAATTCAGTTCGAAATATTCCAATAGAAAATCAGCATTTCAATTTTCAAACATGCCCTTGGAAGCCAACTTTCTCGGATCTGGGCTATAAGCTTTTGTATTTGTACAGGTGATATCACTTATTAGTTCCCACCCACTTAAAGGGATGAGGGACAGTTCAGTTGGATAGGCAACTCACTTGAGAGGGGTTATAGTTTTCGAGTTCGAATCTCAAGAGAGAAATATGGAATCACTTTTGATCCTCTTAAAAAAAATTCCCACCACTTACGAATTCTAACATGCAGTCATGTAGTACCTAATGAGGTCAAGAACTCACCTATTTTGCTAATTTTGGGTGGCATATGGTGCTTAAGAAAATTTATCCATTTCTATACAAATTTATTCTTTGATATGGTTGTAAAGTAGCATAAAATTATTTTAAAAGTGCATTGTAACACACATAATTTTTGATAAAGGAGTAGTGAGCAAAGAGTAACTCTTCTGTGGTACGGGAGTAGGTACTCCCTCGTACGACATCGTTTTGATTTTAATCAAAATGATATCGTTTCATACAATCCTTGCATGACTTCATTTCATATTTCACCAAAACGACGTCGTTTTTTGTGTTTAACACCCCCATTCTTCATCAGAAATGTCTCCACATTCACGAGAATTGCTTATATATTCACCAGAATTGCTCCTATATTTATCAGATTATTTTATGGTCTAAATTTATTTTTTTTGTTTCCATATTCATCAGAATTCATTGGATATTCACCAGAATTGCTTATATACACCAGAATTTTTCCTATATTTATCAAATTATTTTATGGTCTAAATTTATTTTTTTTGCACCCATATTCATCAGAATTCATTGGATATTCACCAGGATTGCTTATATGTTCACCAAAATTTTTTCTATATTTATCAGATTATTTTATGGTCTAAATTTATTTTTTTTGCTTCCATATTCATCAGAATTCATTGGATATTCACCAGAATTGCTTGTATATTCAACATAATTTTTCTTATATTTATCAGATTATTTGATGGTCTAAATTTATTTTTTTTGCTTTCATATTCATAAAAAATCATTGAATATTCACTAGAATTGTTTATATATTTATCAGAATTTTTCCTATATTTATCAGATTATTTTTTCTAATATGATAAATAATTGATTACATTGTCACATGAGCTCTTCAACATTTGATACATAATCAAAGTAGTGAATTAGATTCACCCAAACAAGATTCTCATTCATGCACACGGTTACTGTTCCTTTAACACCTGTCAACATGAGATAATTGAGTGCATACGATTTTAAAATACACGAAAATATTCATGTAGCATCATCACTGTTGTAAACAATGAGATTAGTAAAAAGTGGTTAAAATATATTTAATAATTAGTATTAAAAAAATTTAATATAAATACATTTTTAATTAAAAATGATTAGAATAATTAATCAGCAAAAATATAGGGAAAATCGTATATAAGCAATTGTGATTAATATCCAATGAATTCTGATGAATATGAAAGCAAAAATAAATAAATTTAAACCATAAAATAATCTGATAAATATATGAAAAATTCTGGTGAATATGGAAGCAAAAAAAATAAATTTAGACCATAAAATAATTTGATAAATATAGAAAATATTCTGGTGAATATATAAGCAATTATGGTGAATATCCAATGAATTCTGATGAATATGGAAGCAAAAAAAATATTTTAGAGCATAAAATAATCTGATAAATATAGGAACATTTCTGGTGAATATACAAGCAATTCTGGTGAATATCCAATGAATTCTGATGAATATGGAAGCAAAAAAAATAAATTTAGACCATAAAATAATCTGATAAATATAGGAAAAATTCTGGTGAATATACAAGCAATTCTGGTGAATATCCAATAAATTCTGATGAATATGGAACAAAAAAAATAAATTTAGACCATAAAATAATCTGATAAATGTAGGAAAACTTCTGGTGAATATACAAGCAATTATGGTGAATATCCAATGAATTCTGATGAATATGGAAGAAAAAAAATAAATTTAGAGCATAAAATAATCTGATAAATATATGAAAAATTCTGGTGAATATACAAGCAATTCTGGTGAATATCCAATGAATTCTGATAAATATGGAAGCAAAAAAAATAAATTTAGACCGTAAAATAATCTGATAAATATAGAAAAAATTCAGGTGAATATACAAGCAATTCTGGTGAATATCCAATGAATTCTGATGAATATGGAAGCAAAAAAAAAAATTTATACCATAAAATAGTCTCTTAAATATAGAAAAAATTCTGGTGAATATACAAGCAATTCTTGTGAATATCCAATGAATTCTGATGAATATGGAAGCAACAAAAATAAATTTAGACCATTAAATAATCTTATAAATATAAGAAAAATTCTGGTGAATATACAAGCAATTCTGGTGAATATCCAATGAATTCTGATGAATATGGAAGCAAAAAAAATAAATTTAAACAGTAAAATAATCTGATAAATATAGGAAAAATTCCAGTGAATATACAAGCAATTCTGGTGAATATCCAATGAATTCTGATGAATATGGAAGCAAAAAAAATAAATTTAGACCATAAAATAATATGATAAATATAAGAGCAATTCTGGTGAATATGTAAGCAATTCTCGTGAATGTGGAGATATTTCTGATGAAGGATGGGGTGTAACACGTTTCATTGTTAAAACACAAAAAACGTCGTCGTTTTGGTGAAAAATGAAATGAAGACACTCAAATTGTATGAAACGACGTCGTTTTAATTAAAATCACGTCGCTCGCTCGGGGGAGTAGGTACTCCCGGAGTACACAAGAATTTGTGGTGATCAAAGGAGCAAATCACTTAGGCCGTTCCGATCTATAAACTGCCATGTGAAGGCTGCACCGGCACAAGGTGGAGAGGCACCGCTGACATATCAAAGTCCCGCGCACTCATACCATCCGGTAGTTCCCAGTCGAACCAGCACAAAACATTAGCCAGCGCATATTCGATGCTGAACATGGCAAACTGAACACCGGGGCAGATTCTTCTTCCCAAACCGAACGGAAAATATTTCTGATCCTGCCCCGTATAATCATAACTAGCGTCCACAAACCTCTCCGGCAGATACTCCAGCGGCCTGTCCCAAGTATCAGGGTCCCTATGAATGGCCCACATGTTTATCAACCCAACTCCCTTTGCGGGGATCCTGAAGCCTCCCACGTCGACATCCTCTGAAGCTTGTCGAGCCAGCAGCTTCGCACTGTGGAGCCGCAACGTTTCTTTGATCACGCATTTTAAGTATTCCATCTGGTTCAGATCGCTTTGATGTATGTTCGATTTGTTTCCGACCACGCCGCGTATCTCTTCCTGCAACTTCCTCATGATTCTTGGATTCTTGACTATTTCTTTCATTGTACATTCCAAGGTTGTCGCGGATGACTCGATGCCAGCAATAAACAAGGTCTGCACAAACACATACACAGCTTCATTATAAAAATTTATTAAAATACTAATGTTATGAAAGTCTCATGTAGAAAACAACATATAATAATAAATAAGGGCATCTATATCATCTATATCAAAGCTTTCTGGAAATGAATGTGTTAGATCACAAATCGCTTTGTTTTAATATAGAGATCGGTTTGTATTGTTCTGATACAACACCATTTTGTCTGCACAAAACGGTTCACGATTGAAAAATTTTCGGTCTTTTTAAGTTAAAAATGTTGTATATAATTTATACGGCATTTTAAACTTAAAACCGTTGTATAAATTATATACCGTATATGACGTTTTTAAATTAAAAACATTGTATATGGTATAGTATTTAAATTTAGAAAATATTTAATTATAAAAAATCTTTATACCATAACAATCTTTAAGAAAATCTTTATATGTATTGAATATTTTTATTATTTAATTTTTATCATATAAATGTCAAACAAAATATAAATTAATAATTATAAATCAAAAATTTAATTAACCTAGAAATTTTTTAATTAAAATAATATGAAAAAGTAAAAATGATATGATATGACATATGAGTCCATACGCAAAGGTTTGAAAGATTTGTTTCGATGTGGTTGTAAGTTTGTAAAAAGAAAATTGGTAAAGGGATTCTCCTTGTCACATGAGAAAATTTTTCTACTTAAGCGGGGGAATGGTCTAAAATGCCCTTATTTCTATTCTATGCAAATTATTAAAGCAGGAGTACATCAGTAATTATACATATATGAAATAAATAAAAAAGTAAATGAATAATTTCAAAAAGACTAAACTACTCCTGTCATTTATTATTTCATGGATAATGACTGATGTACCCCTGCTTTAATAATTTGCATAGAATAGAAATAAGGGCATTTTAGACCATTCATCCGTTTAGGTAGAAATATTTTCTCCTGTGACAAGGAGAATCCCTTTACCCAAAGAAAATTTATGATAAATCTCACATGACATGACACATATCTCATTTTTTTATTTATTTTTTATGTGGATGCCTAAGGAAAGTAAGAGCAGGAGTGTAGAACTGATTAAAATATTTTATTTTTTAAAAAAATGTGAGACTAAAATTAAAAAGACGAATTTATAAATCAACAATTGAATAATACCCTTCAATTAATAATTTTACATAAAAGTTAACATCCGCAAAAACCACATCTTTAACCCTACAAAGTCGATTACACAGTTTTTTTTCTCCTTCCAATTCTCTCTTTGTATTCGTAACCCACCCGTTTCACAACTACAATGGGAACTAATTAAGTTTACTTTTTATTTTGGAAAAATAAAATACTGAGTGAGTGGCTGAAAAACGACATCGCATTTGATGGTTTCCAGAATAGGATGAGTGTCTTGAGGTATTTTTAAAACCATAAAACCTTAAACCTAAAATCTCCAAACACTAAAATTAGAAATTGTAAAATAGTAATATCTTTGAGCTAAAAAATAACTCATAAAATATTTAAAACGACGTCATTCAATCGCTCAACTGCGTATCAATGTATATTGAATTTTCCCTATCACAGTTTGATTATAAAAATTTTGATTTTATTACGATTCAGATCGAAATACAAATTAAAATTTTGGAAAATTCAAATATTATACCATCAAACTAGATTTTTGGACCAGTTACAGAAAATGCCGATTAAAAATCTTGATGTAAATATTTTAAGGGTCAGATTTAAATTCTGATCTATTCATGAATACATCATAATCTTTTGGGAGACCAAAATTAAACAATTTAACTGAAAAATAAAGTTAAAAGTTAAAAATGAGTAGCTTTGATTCATTGTGAGGATTAGACTAAATTTTTTCAAAGGATCTATTTTGGTCAGAAAAAATATGAAAGAAAAATGAGAAGAAATATATGGTGCGTTTATTTTTCATCACATCCTCATGCATGATTAAGGGTATAAATTTGTAAGAGAAGTATCAAAATAGTCTTAAATATGACTAAATTTCAATTTTTTCAACTTAATTCTCTTTCAACTCAACTTTTCCTGAACCAAAATTTCCCCTCTCATTTTTTCTCAAAACCAATCAAAGCCTCATCCCATGTTTGGTTTGGTAAAATAGGAGAGAAAAGAAACTCAGAAGGAATGTCAAAACTTTCTAATTTAACTAAATTTTCTCTCTAATTTTTCATCTAATTTTCTTAAATCAAACATATGACGTGAGAGATTTTTGAGTGGAATGGTGGACACTATCAATAAAAATTATTATATGACTCGCTGAAAAATCAAAATGAGACATGATGACTTACCATTAATTTGAATTATATTTCTTTAATTTTTCAACGAACCACACGACTTCTCATAATTAGTGTCGGCTGTAACATGATGGATATAGAATCAATTCTCATTCGTTCAACCATATTTCTCAAATGCCTAAATCAAACAGAATCTAACTAAAAGACAAAAACTTTAGAGTGAAAAATGAAGTTAAAAGTATAAAAGTGATCTTTTCGATCTATTCAATCCATTCATTCATTCAAGATCACATGAAATTTTTTCGATTTTAAACATGATTTGAAAATGAAAATCTTTTAAATTAATTTATTCGAAGAAAGGACCGAGACCAATTAATTTAATCCGATTCGATTTAATTGGGTCCAGTTAAAAAATTTCGATCCAGATCTACCAATTGCATTCGTAACTTGAATCACCCACTAATTAATTAATCTCCACTAATCACGCACCATAATTAAAATTAAACGTATAATAATTAAGCAGAGAGAGGTGACTGACCAGTAAGACGGCCCTGATTTCCTTGCGAGAAAGTTCATGACCGCCGATGACGTCTTTCTTCGCCTGAAGCTCGAGCAGGATGTCCACAAAGTATTTCCGATCATCATCGTCGCCGTCGTTTTGTTTCTCAATATGTTCATCGATAACACGATCCAGAAACTCATGCACAGCTCGAGAAACCCTCTTCGTTTCTCTGGTGAGGCCCCTGAGATGGTCCACCCATGACAGAGCTGGGATGTAATCTCCCACAGCAGTTACTTCACCTAACAGATTACTCGCTTGCTGCGCGAGCTGTCCCATGACGCGGATGCTCTCGTCCGCGCTCTTCAGACCAAGAACGGATCTGGAGAGCGTGGTGCTAGCGAGCGTGAGAAACAGGTCGCTGAGGTTGACTCGCGCGCCCCTGTCGTCGTTGACCAGGCGGCGTAGCTTTGCGACCAAACTGGCGACTTCTTCCTCCCTGATGAACTGGAGAGCCTGCACCCGTTTCAGGCTCAAGATACCGCTGACGCAGACCTTTCTCGCCAGCGTCGT
>NQLW01000488.1:14275-26669 GCA_002312845.1 Kalanchoe fedtschenkoi
CACAGCGATGTTCACTGCTCCGGGTAGGAACAAAGATGACGGGACGCCTTATTTCCTGCGAGACTCGACCTTCATGCTCTTCGCCATATCGGACGCCCTGGCCTTGTTTGCCTCGGTGACTTCGGTCCTCACGTTTCTGTCCATGCTCACTTCGCGCTACGCCGAGGATGACTTTCTGTAAGCATTGCCTAAGGCTGTGTTTGTTTAGAAAAAAATTGGACGAAAGGAAAATTTGATGAAAAATTAGTAAAATTTATTGTTTGCTTTATATGGAAAATAGGAGCGAAAGAAAATTATGTGGAAATTTAGATGGAAAATGTAATTGTTATCTCTAACAAATCAATCCAATCAAATTCAATGTATCTCAAACAAATAATTAATTTTTAAACAAATTCAATGTATTTCATCAAATTCAATGTATGAAGTGATGAAATTTTGATATTTTTGACATATTTTTCCATAAAATTTTCCATAATCATGGAAAATGAAATGGATTTCAAACAATTTTCCTTGACATTTTCCTAATGAAACCAAATAAGAAAAAATTAGATAGAATTCTCCAAGAATTTCATTTCCTTTCTATTTTCTCTCAAATTTTCCTTTACACTAAATTTTCCTTAAAATATAAAGGAAAGGAAAATTTGATGAAAAATTAGTAAAATCTATTGTTTGGTTTAGATGGAAAATAGGAGGGAAAGAAAAATAGGTGAAAATTTTGATGGAAAATGTAATTTTTATCTCTAACAAATCAATCCAATCAAATTCAATGTATCTCAAACAAATAATTAATTTTTAAACAAATTCAATGTATTTCATCAAATTCAATGTATGAATTGATGAAATGTTGATATTTTTGACCTATTTTTCCATAAAACTTACATGATCATGGAAAATGAAATGAATTCCAAACAATTTTCCTTGACATTTTTCTAATGAAACCAAATAAGAAAAAATTAGATGGAATCCTCCAAGAATTTCATTTCCTTTCTATTTTCTCTCAAATTTTCCTTTACATCAAATTTTCCTTAAAATATGAAGGAAAGGAAAATTTGATGAAAAATTAGTAAAATCTATAGTTTGGTTTAGATGGAAAATAGGAGAGAAAGAAAATTAGGTGGAAAATTTGATGAAAAATGTAATTCTTATCTATAACAAATCAATCCAATCAAATTCAATGTATCTCAAACAAATAATCAATTTTTAAACAAATTCAATGTATGAAGTGATGAAATGTTGATATTTTTGACATATTTTTCCATAAAACTTTCCATGATCATGAAAAATGAAATGAATTTCAAACAATTTTCATTGACATTTTCCTAATGAAACCAAACAAGAAAAAATTAGAAAAAATTAGAAAAATCCTCCATAAATTTCATTTCCTTTTTATTTTCTCTCAAATTTTTCTTTCCACCAAATTTTCCTTAAACCAAACACAGTCTAAGAGAATCACCATCGGACTGGTGTCGCTTTTCATCTCCATCGCGGCCATCATGGTGACGTTTTGCGCGGCGATTTCGCTGGTGCTAAGGAAGGAGTTGGCTTGGATTGCGGTTCCGGTTGGGTTGGTTGCTTGCGTGCCCGTGACATTCTTTGTTATGCTGCAGTTTCCTCTGCTTGTGGAGCTGTCCACTTATGGACCCACCATTTTCCACAAGCAAAATCAGTTGGTGCTTCATTAGCAAATTCCATTGGTTTAGCTTCATATCAAATTTTTTTTTTATGGATTTCAATACTTTTACTTGCTTGATTATCATGGAAATTTCATGAAATATTTATTTCCATGTGTTGGGGGATAGTGGCATCCTCTCTACAATACAAAATATTCTCCTTATCACAAGCAAAATATTTTGCCGTACGTATTGGAGTCATGTCAACTCATACATTGTCGAAGTTTCTAATTTACCATACTCTTTATCTTCTCTCTTCCTTTTCACAGGAGAAAAACCCATGAGAGTGGTGACTGACGAAGACGACAGAATATGATAGGAAGAGAAGGTCAAAGTGGCCCTCTATCAATGTGTTGAATTCAGTTGGAAATATTCGTGGTTGAGTGTAGAAAAGTAGCATTTCAATTTTCAAACATGCCCTTGGAAGCCAACTTTCTTGGATCAGGGCTATAAGCTTTTTGTATTTGTACAAGTGATCACTTATTAGTTCTCACCACTTGAGGGATGAGGGATAGCTCAGTTGGGTGAGTACCTTATTTGAGAGGGGTTAAAACTTTTGAGTTCGAATCTCAAGAGGGAAGTGGGGAACCACTATTGATCCCCTTACAAAAAAAAAAAATTCCCACCACTTCCGAATTCTAACATGCAGTCATGTAGTACATAATGAGGTCAATAACTCACCTATTCTGCCATTTTTGGGTGGCATATGGTGCCTAAGAAAATTTATCCATTTTTATACAAATTTATTCTTATATATGGTTGTAGAGTAGCATAAAATTATTTTAAAAAGTGCATTGTAACACACATAATTTTTTATAAAGGAGTGATCAAAAGAGCAAATCACTTGGCCGTTCGGATCTATAAACTGCCATGTGAAGGCGGCACCGGCACAAGGTGGAGAGGCATCGCTGACATATCAAAGTCCTGCGCACTCATACCATCTGGTAGTTCCCAGTCGAACCAGCACAAAACATTAGCCAGCGCATATTCGATGCTGAACATGGCAAATTGAACACCGGGGCAGATTCTTCTCCCCAAACTGAACGGAAAATATTTCTGATCCTGCCCCGTATAATCATAACAAGCGTCCACAAACCTCTCCGGCAGATACTCCAGCGGCCTGTCCCAAGTATCAGGGTCCCTGTGAATGGCCCACACGTTTACCAACACAACTCCCTTTGCGGGGATCCTGAAGCCTCCCACGTCGACATCCTCTGAAGCTTGTCGAGCCACCAGCTTTGGACTGTGGAGCCGCAGCGTTTCTTTGATCACGCATTTTAAGTATTCCATCTGGTTCAGATCGCTTTGAAGTATGTTCGATTTGTTTCCGACCACGCCGCGTATCTCTTGCTGCAACTTCCTCATGATTCTTGGATTCTTGACTATTTCTTTCATTGTACATTCCAAGGTTGTCGCGGATGAGTCGATGCCAGCAATAAACAAGGTCTGCACAAACACATACATAGCTTCATTATAAAAATTTATTAAAATATTAATGTCATGAAACTCTCATCTAGACCTAGAATAAATAAGGCATCTATATCAAAGCTATGTGGAAATAAATGTGTTAGATCATAAACCTAAACCGCTTTGTTTCAATATGCATCGTCTCCACAAAACGGTTCATTGGAGAATTTATGGTATTTTTTTAAGTTGCAAACGTCGTATATATTTTATACGCCGTTTTTAACTTAAAAGCGCCGTGTAAAGTATATACAATATATGACGCTTTTAAATTAAAAATTTTATATAATGTATATTATTTAAATTTAGAAAATATTTAATTATAAAAAATCTTTATATCATAACAATCTTTAAGAAAATCTTTAGATGGATTGAATATTTTTATAATTTAATTTTTTATCATATAAATGTCAAACAAAATATAAATTAATAATTATAAATCAAATATTTAATTAACCTAGAAGCTCTTTGGAGCACCTCTAATCATGTAGGCTACATGCCAAAACATAAAATGGATCTTTTGAAATATAAACAAAGTTAAAAAAATTTAATTAACTTAGAAAATCTTTAATTAACATAATATGAAAAAAAAGTACAAAATGATATAATATGACATATGAGTCCATGCGCAGAGGTTTGAAAGACTTATTCAATGTGGTTGTAATTTCACATAAAAGTTAACATCTGCAAAAACCACATCTTTAACCCATAGTTATTAAAATCGGACCGGACTGACTGGTTCAACCGGTTGGATCGGAAATCGGACTAGTTACCGGTCCGGAACGCAAACTCAGATCGGGTTGCATGTTAAACCAAAAATAATCAGATGAACCGGCCAGTTTAATATAAAACCGTGTAAAACCGGACCGATTGAACCGGAAATTATTAATCAACAAACTAATCCTAATTATTTGCTAAAAACTGGTGGAGCGGGGTTTGAACTCGGACTTAGGCAATTAAAGTTTGTATATCTTCTAACTGAGTTAACAAATCATATGTATTTATTGTGTAATAGTTGTATATAATTTATAGGGAAAAAATCTAAAAGGGGCCTTGAATTTTCAACGTTTACCCAATTACGATCAGAATTACCACGATTTTCAAAACGGGTGCGATGAAAAAGAAATTGACTGATTTTCTAAAATAAAATGTACAATTACATTCATAAATTAATATTATTATAAGATTTAGATTTGATTGCAATATTTACATCGTTTGGTTATCAAAATACATTATTTTCTTTATGTGTACAAAATTATAAAATTTATTTAAAATCTAAATCTTATAATAATATTAGTTTATGAAAGTATTGAAAAATTTAATTTTATAAAATCAGTCCAATTTTTTTTTCATCGCACTTTTTTAAAAATCATGGTAGTTCTGAGCGCAATTGGGTAAATAGTTAAAAAAAATTTTAATGAACTACGCCACAATTTCTCATTATTAGTATCCGCCATGATGGATACCGTCAGGCCAAGAATCAATTCTCATTGGTTGAACCATATTTCTCAAATGTCTAAATCAAACAGAATCTAACTAAAAAACAAAAACTTAAAAGAGAAAAATGAAGTTAAAAGTAAAAAAGTGAGCTTTTCGATCTATTCATCAGATAGGGAAATTTTCAATCCATTCATTTATTCAAGATCACATGAAATTTTTTCGATTTTAAACATGATTTGAAAATGAAAATCTTTTAAATTAATTTATTCGAAGAAAGGACCGAGACCAATTAATTTAATCCGATTCGATTTAATTGGGTCCAGATAAAAATTTTTTGATCCAGACCTACCAATTGCATTCGTAAGTTGAATCACCCACCGACAACGATTTGAAGGTTTAATTAATTGGTAAATTACAAAATCATATCTTGAACTATCATTCATTTTCAAATTGAGTACCAAACTTTCTAATTCTTCAATTTCAACTTTTTAGTTATTCAATTCAAGTACAATAGACTGGGATATTTTATTTAAAAAAATAGATTGTGTGTCCGATATATTTATGCAAATTTTAAAATTTTAATTAAAGAGTTGGACTTTCAAATTAATTCTCATATTTCTTAATAATTGCTTCTTTTTATTAAACATATAGTACTTGAATTGAATAACTAAAAAGTTCAGTACTGAAATTGAAAAATTAAAAAATTCGGTACTCAATTTGAAAATGAGTGATAGTTCAAAATATATTTTTGTATTTTACCATTAATAAATTAATCTCCACTAATCACGCACCGTAATTGAAATTAAATGAATAATTAATTAAGCAGAGAGAGGTGACTGACCAGTAAGACGGCCCTGATTTCCTTGCGAGTAAGTTCATGACCGCCGATGACGTCTTTCTTCGCCTGAAGCTCGAGCAGGATGTCCACAAAGTATTTCCGATCATCATCGTCGTCGTCGTTTTGTTTCTCAATATGTTCATCGATAACACGATCCAGAAACTCATGCACAGCTCGAGAAACCCTCTTCGCGTTTCTGGTGAGGCCCCTGAGATGGTCCACCCATGACAGAGCCGGGATGTAATCTCCCACAGCAGTTACTTCACCTAACAGATTACTCGCTTGCTGCGCGAGCTGTCCCATGACGCGGTTGCTCTCGTCCGCGCTCTTCAGACCAAGAATGGCTCTGGAGAGCGTGGTGCTGGCGAGCGTGAGAAACAGGTCGCTGAGGTTGACTCGCGCGCCCCTGTCGTCGTTGACCAGGCGGCGTAGCTTTGCGACCAAACTGGCGACTTCTTCCTCCCTGATGAACTGGAGAGCCTGCACCCGTTTCAGGCTCAAGATACCGCTGACGCAGACCTTTCTCGCCAGCGTCGTCCTCGTCCCAGCAGGGTTTAAAAGCAAATCCTCGCCACCTTCGAAAAGGGTCCTGGAAGCTTCCGTCATCACCCTCGCCGGAAACTCGGCTTCGCAGGTCTTCATGACCTGTCGCGCCAACTCCCCGGATGATACCACATACGTTGGGACGGAGCCAAAGTGCATGAGCATGAGAGGGCCGTATTTGAGGGAGAGGGCGTGGAGGCTTTGGTGCGCGCTTGCGCCTAGCTGATGAAGGTTGCCGATGACTGGCAGGCGCCGTGGAGACCGCGGGCGATGTGAAGAGGAGCTGAGCCGCCCCAGTCTTGATCTAACATACACAAAAGCAACACAACACACGAGAGCAGCGCTGACAAGAATCACCGGGTTTACAGAGGATAAGTCGGATGTCAACTTCGCCATGTCTCATCCGAGTCTAACTTATCACTCTACATATATAAATAGGAGAAACTGGACTGGAGACACTAGTTGGAAGTCTTCACTTATGTTGAAAAATTAAGTGTGACATGGTATTTTCTTAAAACAATTAAAGATAAATAAAATAACAATATAGGGGGTTAATGAAAAGGGATAAAATTCAAGTGTTCTTTAACTATCATCATTTACCTAATTACGGTCCGAACTATCATAATTTTTAAAAAGAGCGCGATAAAAAAAATCGAACTGATTTTCTAAAATAAAATTTACTATTACATTCCTAAATTAATATTATTATAAGACTTACATTTGTATGCAAAAATTACGTCGTTTAGTTATCAAAATATATAATATCATTTTACCCATATAAAGAAAACAACATCTTTTCATACTCAATCATCAATAATTCTCAACAAATTTAATAAGATCAATTATATTTAAGTATTCATACAAACTAATCTTAAACATCATCTAAAATCAATCCAATTTTTTTTTTCATTACACCCTTTTTGAAAATCGTGATAATTAATACCGCAATTGGGTAAGCGTGATAGTTTTTTTCATATAATTTTTCAATTAATTTTTCCTTCCTTACTTTCTCTAAATCAAACAAAAAAATTTCTTCTCATTTTCCTCTAAATTTTCCATTCTATTAAATTTTCCCTAAACCAAACAAACCGTGAAATTGATTTTGAATATTAGTGTCCCTCAGTGGGGAAGTGGGGAACCACTATCGATCCCCTTAAAAAAAAAAATATTAGTGTCCCTCAGTTGTTTAATTATGTCTACGGGGTTTTTGCTCTTGAGTGATGGGTGTTGTTGGTTATGGCTATGGTAATGTCGTCGCTTGATTTTAGTTTTGTTATTGTGTTTTTTTTATTTATAAAATATATATATATAAATCAACAGATATATACGGTAGTGGTAACATAACAAAGAAATTTTATTGATTCTGATAAACCGGAATTCGTTACAAATTGTAATTTCATTATTTTATATATAATTATAGGTCGAGAATCGGAGTTTAACCATAAAATGAATTTGTTATACGTTTTCAAGCCTAACTCGAGGTGAGTAAATAATTCAATCATGTTTATTTCGTTGGTACAAAATAAACATGTGATTATTAATTAAGCATATTAAGTTTAATACGTACATAACATATACTCATTTATAAAAGTGAAATTATCATATGGATCATTCATATATACATACATATTTCATCATGTATGCGGCGTCTTATTATGTGAAAATGCGTGTTTAATATATGATTGATTTTAAGATGCAGATCGACAGTGACAGATGCCTAATCAAAAAGAGTTTTACGTCACAATTCATGTGTGTGCATGCACATTTGCATTGACAGCGGCGAATCTACCTTAAGAGCAGAGGCTCATTTGACCGCAGTGGATAAAAATTCCTTTGTATTTTTATGTGTTATTTATATTATGAAGTTAAAAAAAGTCATATTTAGCTTTTTGAAGATCAAAATGATTCCTCTCAAGTTAAAAATATACAATATACATATATCAACAAAACACTTTTTGATAATTGACCCCTCTAAATTTTTTTGTGGATCCGCCCCTGTGACGAATGTCCGATGTGATATAAAAATTCTATGTCAATAAAATGATAAATGATTCATACATATACAATATAAGTACGATTAGTGAGTGAACCCGTATATGGCAAATAAAAATTTAATTAAATGAGAGAAAATATTTATTAGCAATACTATAAATTAAAAATACTCTGTTGGCTCGCCAAATTACATAGGAGTTTTGTCTACTCATTGAGTCTTTTAACTCAAATCAATATTTAAATTTTTTCTTTTCAGACGACTAGTTATTTAGTTGTGACGATGTTTGGTTAGCAGCGAGGAACTCTTCAGTATGATCTATTAGTCCATCCAGAGTTCAGTCACTTTATCTAGTGGAGTCTTCAATTATTTATTTTTATTTACTTTTTTGTCTTGTTAGTTGTTGCTCCAAGTGTATTTGGACAAGATCCTGAATTGATTTTGAATAGTTTAAATTTTAAATATTATTTATTTTCAAACGTATTTAGAATTTATGATTTTATTTAATTATAAATATTTATATCATTGGTCAAGCAGGCTGGTTTCACTAAAACTAAAAAAAAAAATTGAACGCTGACCATGGTCCATATTTTTCAGATCGTGGCATACAGTCGTTAACTTGCTAGACTGAGGTCTCGCTTGCGTGGACTCCGGTGCAAAACAAGCTGTAATCATTCAGACCGGAGCCTCATCGGGGTGACTGCCCGGGAACTTGTCTAGGTCCTTGGAGCCTCATTTGAAAGGTCTTGCCAGACCTCATTTATCTCTGATACTTTCTTATCAAATAATATTGTGATGTTCAAAATTTCACCTTCTTTTCCGGTGTTTCTTTCGCCCGAAGAATCGGTCCAAAAAAAATCCACAATCTCTCATAAATAAAATTACATCACTTTATTAAATAACCGATCTCAACTACCCTATATTCTTGAACGTTTTTTTTATTAAATTGAACCTTTCTACCCTCTTTTCAATGAAAACGTGGTAGCTTATATAGTCGATAAATATCTATCAGATCTTGAGTGTTCATATTTGGACGCGGTGGAAACATATCGAATAACTTTTGTTCTGAGTTTTGGTCAATACATTAGTGGAGGAAGCATAGAATCAATCCCAATATCAACGCACAGCCACATTTTATATATACAATTCAAGCACTAAGCACATACGCAATTTCATCACATCATGATGCATTTAATATGCAATTAAATGTTGAATTTACTAATTAAAAATACATGCGTGGTTTGACGTGATCCTTTTTTGAAGTCAATTGTTATGGGTTGTCAAAATCAGCTTTAATATTTCAATACATGTGATACACGATGTTGTTAGTTTGTACTCCCTATATTCTTTAATACATGTTGTTTAAGATTTGTTTGAGTAGATTAAGGTGAAATAAATGTTAGCGGTTAAACAAATTTAATGAGAGGGTATTTGATGTTTTTTTAAAAAAAATTCGTGCAAAAAGTAAATTTTGTAGATTATTAATAGTGATAAATAATTTTTTTATTGATTATGATAAAAAAATGATTAATGTTTGATGTTTTAAGATAATTATTGATATTAAATACGTATTGAAAATTGTTAATTGACAAGTAAAAATAAATAAAAAAATTCATGTGACATGTAAAAGGACAGAAGAAATATACAGCAGAGTTTGATTTTGATACTGGCACTTAATCATCCGTGTAGAATTTTTAATTCGAATTTTACGGATGATGGATGATCATCATGCCATTTGGACATCATTTCTGATAGCATTACCATTCAATAATTTTGGTTTTAAATAACAAAGATAGAATTTGGTTTTATTATCTTATTAAATTATTTATTAATTTATGTAGTAACTCTAAAATTAATTGGCGAACCCAATTCGGAACAAACATTTTAATATTTATGTTTCATAGGGCGGAGCCAGAATAATAGATTAGCGGGGTGAAGAAAAAAAGTTTGAACGTTAAAGAGTGTAAATATATCTATATTATATTGATGTATTTAGATTGAAAATTTTGTATTTAGACTAATAATTATACTAAATTTAAGATTGTAATAATAAAAACTATAATATAAAGGGCTCAGAGTTTTTTATAAATTACACTACACGCATGCATAATTTTTAGATCAAAATAAAAATTGAGTGGGTCACATAACCCCATCATATATGCATAGATTGCCAGTGAATACACATAGAAATCAATCCATATAATTTTTTAATCTCTAATGTCAAGTTTTGAGAAAATAAATTTGATTCATACGTGTAACTTTTCTAGTAATTTAAATCTTATCTATTTTTTGTAATCATTAATGTAAATTAGGTTAATGACTGATATTGAATATGTACACTACAATAATCACGCAACAAGATATAAACTGAAACTCAATTAAGTTTAATTTAAAAAATAATAATTAAAAATACTCCATCAACAAAACTTTAAAGCCATAAACTAAATTTGAATTGAAATATTACTTTAATACATACTACACTCATAAAGCCATAAACTACGTGGCCTCAAATATCTATATATATATATATATATATAAGGAGTGGATCAAATGAAAACCACTTTGGATATGTAAACTGTGAACCATTTATATCCATTAATTTCATGTCATCCAACGGATCAAAATTAATATGATTTTTTATTGATATTTTAATTTGTTTCATTAATCACTCTCCTTAAAAAGTGCGACATCATTATCTTAACAAATATATACAATCTTTATTATTCTCTCTCATCACCATAAATATTCTTTTGATTCCTCTTTTTTCTCCTTATTCATTCATTCTCTCTACATTCAATGTATCATCTATCTTCCCCTCATCAGCCGTGCAACCCATTACACATAAATTCTCATCACCACCATATGTGCACCAGATCAAATTTAGACATCTGCACAGGCCTAGTAGCTCGTGGCTAACAACACAGTTAAAGCTCTTCATCTCTTGTTAAGTGTTATATCCTTTGTGGCATGGTGCACATCTGCGTTCTGAAATGGGTGCATATCTGTGTGTTTTTTTTTTATTTTAAGAATGGTGCACATCTTTGTTTCTAGATTTTTAAGATTGGTGCACATATTTGTTTCTAGATTTTTTGAATGAAGTTGTATATGCACCATTAGTGCAATTTACATACTCAATATGCACATTTAAATCATGGTGCACATCATGAATTCGCATATTATAAATGTGGTGCATATATTGATTGTGCAGATTTAAAATGTGCACCGTGTGAACATCTTGAGTGCATATGTGCACATGATGAAAGAAAAATATTAAAAATTAAACGTAATTGTAGGAGGATAAATAAAACGCTAGATTTCCTCATAAATAGGAGATCGGTTAATAAATGAGATAGACATTAAAAACCTAAGTAATAAATTTCTATATAATCTAACTCATTTGATGCATTACAAATGTAAGGCTCAGATTATTTCACAGTTTACATATCCAAAGTGGTTTTCACCAGATCCGCCCCCTATATATATATATATATACATATATGACAGAATAGGATACACCCAAGTGTATGTCTATATGACGTTCTCGGGCGGTTCGGTTTGGTTTGATTCGGTTCGATTTGATTTGGTTCGGTTTCAATTTTAAAAAATCATTTGGTTTATAGTTTCATATTTTAAAAAGGAATGATTTATAATTTATTTTAATTTTTAATTTTTCTCAAACTGAATTATCAGGACGACGGATGCCTTACTCGTGTTTTATAAATATACACGACACTTACTTATGTGGAGTAGGTGAACCTCGTATGTGGAGTGGTTGAACCTCGTACGTCTTTAATAAAATATGCTATTTAAAGTATTAACAAATATTTGTACGGCCGTCAGTAAATAATAATTAATTATATTGAACTATGTATCTTTCACAATGTTTTTTTTTCCAGTACAACGACTGAATCCTCTTGTTTTCAGTGGCCGATCCAAGGGGGACAGCTGTCCACCCAAATTCCGACCAAACGTTCATATTTTAGTATAAAAATAATATATTTTTAATTTTTGTACCCCAAATTAAGTTTAAAAATATGATATTTCTTATTTTTGTACCTCCAATCAGCTTAAAAAAAATTTATACCCTCAATTAAACTTAAAAATATATATTTTTTATTTTTATACCTCATTCAATTTAAAAAAAAAATTTTCGTACCCTAAATTAAAATTTCATATTTCAGACTCCGCCACGGCATGTTTTGCCAACAATAGAAGTAGAACCATTCAACGCTGCGTGGTTGATGGAGAAGAAGGATGATAGGGGTTGCAACCCTCTCGTGACTTTGTTGAGCTCTTGGCAGTTTCTAGCAGTAGAGATTTTTGAGCAGGTAGAAATTTTTCAGTGGATGTGAGTTGATCATGAATTTATCAGGTCCGGCTCTATCAGCCGGCTCCGTCACCTACAGCACCTGCAGTGTCGACGGAGGAGACCGTAGGGGATGTCTGAAG
>NQLW01000488.1:31068-101145 GCA_002312845.1 Kalanchoe fedtschenkoi
ATATTTTTATCCTTTATCTTCTTCTATTCTTATATTATTAGAAGGGTATTTAGAAAAATAAATAATAATTTTTACTCTCTTCGAGAACAAACTTTTCTTTATTTTTCCTCTAATTTCTTCCCAAATCCATTTATGAATAGGAAACAATTTTTTTTTCTTCTGCTACTCTCTAATCCTTTTCTTTCTTTCATTCCTTTCCTTTCGTCTCCTCGATCTATCTTCTAATTTTTTAACTCTTATTCCCTCCAAACTTGGGAACAAAGCTTAAGACTTGTGATATTGTGAAACTAGTCTACTCGAGTAATGAGTATAGCACACAGTAATTCTTTAAATTTTTCAAAAATTTAAACGAATCAGAGTATTAATGAGTATTATTTCAAATACATGCTCAAACTCGGCTCACTGAATATATAAAAAAATATTAATGAGTTCACAAAAGCAAAACTAACAAGAGCTATAAACGAGTTCAAGTCGATCTTCTAAACGAGCTGATAAACAACATGTTCGTGAACATAAACGAGTCGAGTAATTCATCATTCATGTTCGACTCATTTATTTTAAGAAGTTATATGTATTCAAATTTGACTCGTTTATATTCTTGAACGAATTCTGATCACGTTAAAAAGCTCATCACCTAAACTCCCCAATATCTCTCATGATTGATTAGAGCATCATATTATATTATCCATCTTTTCTCATTGCACAAGTGTTCATTATACTATCATACAAACCACAAATACATGTATTCGTCGTATAGATACGAAACATGTACGATATCAAACGTCCAAAATTGGCATTTAATGAAATGTTTGCTTTTGGAAATTGGCTTCGCTCACGGACTACATTTACACTACCAAAAAAAAGATCGTAAATGTTGTTCAAATAGCTTTTTGGAAAGAAGACGACCACCAGCTCCAGAAAACAAAAATCAAAAATTTAAAACTATATTCACAAATGAAGCCAAAATCCTAGCAAAGTTTGAAGCATAAATACTCATATACGTATCAAATTCATCTATAATCTAGCAACGCTCCATATGTATCACCAAACCCTAATTTACACGTTATATTAGAGTGATGAAAACTTGCATGGAAGGATGGCTACCGGCGAGGTTGGATCGAACACTAAGTTTGTCGTGCCTCTTGTGACGTCCATTCTTGATTATTCGAGAGATCCCAGAAAGGCTGGTGAGAGATTGTGTGTAATGTAACGCCAGGAAGATAATTTTGAATCGGGGGTGCAAAAAATCTTACATAACATTTTACCAGAAACGAACAAGAGACAATTTGAAGAAATGCTGTGACGCGAATTTCGAACTTGTGGCTGCCATGAATCGGCGACACATAGACACACTCCCCCACATTACACTCCAAGACAAATATAACCCATTAGACCTCGCCTTCTTCTCCTCTCTCCCAGCTCTCGCTTTCTGTGGCTTCACTCACAGCTTCATCACGAGGCAGAGAAGCAGTCATCAAGCTGGCCTGGATCTACGCATTGCAGTGGCACTAGTGGTGGAGCTCGAGCTGCGTATAGCTGCCTGCATTATATTGAGCTGTTAATTACTTGTGTGTGAAGAAAGAGGGTTTGGAAAATAGATGCTTGTAGCGTCTTCCTTGAGAGACTCGACGAGCAAGAATAATGATACCGAGGAAACGATTGTTGGCGTCGACATGGACGACTTCCCGGGCGGGAGCCTGCTGGAGTACTCCATCGACTTCGACGAGCTCTTTGCGGGGCTCGACGAGGACCCAGACGCCTTGCCCGATTTGGAGATCCTCGGAGATTATTACTCCGTAAGCGCTGGGTCCGGTGACGAGCGAGGACAGAGCTCTGATGACGGTAACGACGTGGTTTCGGGTTCGGCGGGCTCCCCCTTCGGGTCCGGGTCGGGTCTCGACACCAGCTCCGTTTGTAGCCCGAGTGAGGGAGCTGCGGTTGTGGATCAGGCGGAAGAAGTTGGTGCGAAAAAGGACGGTAAGGAGCATCAGGGGCATTTCGGGAAAGTGAAGAAACTGGCGGCCTCCGCCGCCAAAGCAGGGCGGAGCAGCAAGACGGGGCGCGGAGACGGAAAGCGAAAAGTGAAGGTTTGTAAACAAAAATCTGCTACCTTCAAAAATCTGACAAATCCGTATAAATTTGGCGAGTGAATTTCTCCAGGTGGATTGGACGCCAGAGCTGCACAAAAGATTCGTGCAGGCGGTGGAGCAGCTGGGAGAGAAGGCGGTTCCCTCTCGGATTCTGGAAGTCATGGGCGCAGACGGCCTCACACGCCATAACATTGCAAGTCACCTTCAAGTATGCATCTCTCGTCACCCATTGATGATTACCATTTGAATATATATTTGAAGTGTATATTTTTTGGTGTTCAGAAATATCGGTCGCATCGGAAGCATTTGATAGCGCGAGAAGCGGAGGCGGCCAGTTGGAACCAAAGGAGGCACTTATACGGCGGAGCGAGGGCCGGGGGAGTTGGAAAGAGGGCGGGAGTGAGTCCTTGGCTTGTGCCCACAATCGGATTTCCTCCGCCTATGCCTCAGCCTTTGCACCGCCCTTTAGGGCCGTTGCATGTGTGGGGTCATCCTTCGGGAGGCCACTCGCAATCCAACACCATGTGGCCGAAACACATCGTGCCCCACCACCATTTGCGGCCGCCTCATCTTCAGCCACGGCCGGTTTGGGCACCTCCTCATCCTCATCATCTACCGTATGGTCCGAGCCAAGGGATGCCTTGCTACCCCTCCCCACCCCAAGTAAGACTCAACTTATTACCAATCAGATCATCGTAGTTTTTTAGCCACGAAATGTAAACCATTAGCGACGGAATATACATCATTAGCGACAACATAGTCTTGCTAACGTCAGTTCCGTGTGACATTTGTCATGGCTAATTTGAGGATCTTTTGGTGTGATGTCTCAGAGATTTGTGGCGCCACCGGTCCCCGGCATTCCTCACCGCGCCATGTACAAAAATGACCCAAGAGCAGCGGCCGGGCAGCCGCCCCGCCTCCATCCACCTCTCGATTCCACTCCGGTAAGCAAGCTTTTTTATTCATCTATTCATTTACTTAGGCAGTGTATCTGAGAGACACTATATACACTCATTGATGTAATTTTGCTGCTTCTGCGCAGTCGAATGAGACCATTGATGCGGCGCTGGAAGATGTTTTAGCTAAACCTTGGCTGCCGCTTCCGATCGGCCTCAAACCTCCGGCCATCGACACGGTTGTGGGGGAGCTGCAGCGCCACGGAGTCCCTCAAATTCCACCATCCTGATGTTGCATTTGGCCCGGTTTAACAAACTGCATGATTGAAATTGTGCCTCATAATTCTACCAAAAAAGTTTGCTTTTTTTTTTTTTTTTAAAAAAAAAGGACAACACAATCATCCTCAATTTGTTGACATGTCTCAGTGTGTGCTACAGCTGCTCGTTGTCCTTGAGCATCTTAGTTACGAGAATTCTTTTCCTCCGCACTTCCGAAAAAGAAAAAAATAAATAAAATCATGTTTTTCGTTTGTTTCCTTTTGCTTGATTATTTATTGATATGCGTATGAGAGTACACTGAGCTCATTATTGTTCTTTTTCAAAATGGCTGATAATAACAGTGAATTGTACACGTCCCCACATAGGTTGTCCAATTAGCCGTTGAAGGGACATCGACTGCGGCAACCTGCTGATACTATTGTAACAGAAATTGTGAAGAGGATCATCAGTTTGCTTCAGGAATCCGAACGTTATAGGTTAAATGAAACAATGTATTTTCTTTTACGAGGAAACAATGATTTTGCTAGATTTTTCCTCCATATTTTTCACTTGTTTCCTCTTTATCTACACTCAGTCGGTTCATACTCTGTTGGGAAATTAATTGCTAGATTTAAAGCATCTGTTCATCAGTTTGGTTCCGTTCAAAATTGAATTAAAATAAAATATAATTATATATTTTGATTTTTCATTTTTCATTTTTAAAACCAAAAATCGAACCGATTTATAATTGTTTGATTCTCAACCGAATTGATTTATTTTAGTTCAATTCGGTCCAAAACCAAAATCCAACTAACACTTTTTTTTCTCCATATATATAACTCTTAATTAATAATGATAGAAACTCATTTTTATAAAGATAATATTTACACACCCAACTACACGAGGGGTTTGAACTCGAGACCTTAGGAATGACAGACTATCCTGACAACTCACCCACCACTATGGTGACAATATAAACTCATAATAAATCTATACAAAATTATAAAAAATAAATATTTTCATTATTTATAACACAATTATTTATGAAATAATGTAATAAACAATTTTCACCATCAAATATCAATTAAGTAATTGAAAAGAAAAAATAAATACATATTAATTTTATTATTATTTTAATGATTCATCGCTTCGATCAAAACATAAATTATCAAACTAATACCCAAACCCTAATAATTTTGATATTTTAATTTGGTCTGACCACTAAACCGTTAACCATCAAAACTAAATTAATTTAAATCGATTTAAATCAGTTCGGTTTGGATCGATCTACGAGCAGCATATGAGAACCATTCCTTCAAAATGTTAATTTAAACACAATCGATCACTTTCCCTATACTAACTGAGTAACAATAAATGTTAATTATACGGTAATGTGAATTTCTTAGTGCATATGGTAAACATTTAATTAAAAGAATGAGATCCCATGATGTTGAGTTAGTTTGCAGTTAATCAAAACAAGATAGTTTTGGTGTACAACATATGTAGTTTTTTGAAAAAAAACATGATAGTTTTATTTTTATTAATATTATTTAATTTTTCTTAATACATGTCAAGTAGTGATTGGAGATTGTAATTCAAAACTACGTAGTTTTGAGTTGGTTGTATTTGGTTTGGTGCTTTGGATCAAAATCTTTAATTAAAGTTGTAACATAATTATTTTAAATTTACCTTAACATTTTGACATGTCGTCATCCCTATTAATTCAGCCAAGGCGAAAACCCTCTTCAAAATCATTTGACAAAAAAGATAAAAGATGAAAGGGAAAAGTAAAATTTAAATGGAATATATATTATCGTCAATTTCACAAAATTACGGTCATAACTATTCAATTTTAAAATTTATGATAATTTAGATTTGTGGATCTCTATCTAATTTTAGAATTCTTAATCAACTCCATAAATCAATCTATCTAATTTCATTTGCACCCAAACCCTTTTGAATTTGAAACCCCTATGAATTTTGTTCAAATAATAATTCTCATTCAGTTTTGTGATATTTTATGTTTATCAAAAATTGTTTATGGAAATTTTTTTTAAATAGATTAAATTATAACTTCATGACAATTATTGGATCTTGTAATAATAAAAAAATGTACATGGAAATTTTATTTAAATAATATAATAAATTAAAATAATCTCAGAGACCTTCTTCAAATGATATAATTCCCATCTAATTTTAACAGTAATTTCAAAATTTGCTATAATATATACTTATTTTGTACAATAATGGAAATGGATTTCCAAATGCTGACCATATTTTTGTTTTTGGGAGCCCTGTTCATCACAGCACGTACGTAACCTTCTCCACTGCCTTCGAAAAGCCCTAGCCACCCCAAGCTCTTCGCCCAGCAGCTGCTCGACGCTGGTCGTGCAGCAGCTAAGCCACCCCTAGCTCTTCATGGCCATATTATTATATTATTTCTAATTAACCTTTATTCTTAATTAATTTTTTTTCATTAAAAATTGAAGTTCACTCTACTAGCTGAGTGCTGAGAATATTTTTGTCTCTTTAATCCAAAAAAGACAAAGCAGCCACACAAATCCACCATTATTTCTTTATCAAATCACATTCAGTACCAAAAATGAATTGTTAATGACGAAAAAAACACTGGCCACAATATAACTGTAAGATTTAAGGCGAAATAATAAATAATTTGCGATAGTTCTACAGTGAAAGTAATAAATAATTTTTGATCTGATTGCGAAAACTTTGCGCACAGAGTTTATTTTAATTCCATTTTAAATTTTACAAAACATCACTGCAAACTCCGATCCCGGCAACTCTTGGAGTTGGCAGTTTTTCAATTATTGAGGAAAAAAATATTTTGACATCTGTATATTTAACTATTTAGAAAATAAATTAAATAAATAAATGGTGTAACTACGAATCAATACTACTATTAATAATTATAACGACCGAGTTTTGATAGTATTCATTATTTTTATATAATATTGTATTAAATCAGATGAACCAATAAAAATAAGCCAGTCAAATTGAAGTGGTTTATCCAAATCTCACCATCTAAACAATTTTCACATCAGTTCTTTCAATTTGAATGGTGGTGTGATTTGTCTTCTTTCTTTTTTTTTTTGATGATAATAGATATTAATATTTTTCGTATCAAAATTTATTTCATCTATAATTATAATTATTTATCATCTTTATTTCAAATATTTTTTCATAAAAATTTAACAAAAAAATTTGAGAGAAAGTGGATTTGCTATGAAATCCATCTTATTTTTCCTTATTTTGTTAGGGGTTAAAAGTAGTAGGAAAATGTTAAAACATTCTTTATTTAAATAAAAAAAATTCTTATTTTTCGTCTAATTTTTCTACAAACGTTCATTCTCATTTTCTTACAAATTTTTCTTATTATTTTTTCATCAAATTTTCTCTCCACCAAACACAGCCTTTAATTAACAAAGAAAAAGTGCAAGTGACAGGGCACGGCTTTACCATTCATCTTATTATCTTGTTCGCATTTGGGCAAGAACCCAACAACTCTAATCTGACCAGAACGATCTGGTGACGCATCATTATGTGGCAATTGACAAGTGGGAATGTTTTTCCACAAGCTCGGAACTACCGAACTAGAATAAATTGACTAATTAACCTGTCTTTAAGGATGTGTTTGGTTTCTTAAGAATTTGAGCGAGAGAAAAATGAGAAGTAAAATCTATTTCTCATAAAATTCATATACTTATTATCTCTTATTTTGTTTGGAACAAAAAAATGAAAGAAATTTATCAAAATACTTTTTAATTTATTAAAATCCTCCTTCTATTTTTTTCATATAATTTTCTCCCACTGCAACTTTTCTAGACATAAAACTGTTGATATCGCGTCCACAAATGTAAAATTGGATTTTTTGAATCACGCGGTATTAATTCGGATTAGTTGTACCCATTAATTATTGTGAGATTAATTTCAATCCAAAACACAGCCATAAGTCTGGATTCGAACTTAAATACAGTAAGGTTTTCTGTTTGACGAGCGCGCCAAGTGTCGCGCCTCTATCAGTATATAGACACGGGTGATAAGGTACTAGCTCCGAATGTCCTGTCAAGTGACGTCATGTCAGTAAAAAACAGAAGTTCTAAATTTCTATTTATAGTGAGAATCATGTTTCTTGATTTCGACTCGCGAATCAAGTCCATCAGTCAGGTTATTGGGGTTGACCACGTGGGCCAGCTCAACGGGTATTACTCATGTGTGGAACCCATTTTGTTCATTCAAATCAAATGTGAATTGAATCGGATCATATCCGAACCGAATTTTACCTCTATATGTTTATTTTTAATTAGTCATGTGTAAAATCTCATTGATCATAAACGGCTCTTAATAAATCATCATGACCCATATTTAATGATAACTGATTCTCGAGATAACCAAAATCCTAATTAATACGAATCAATTAACTAATTTAATAGACAAACTCTAACAACAACAAAAATTAATATAAAATTTCCCCCTTTTCTTAACCTCTCATTTTCCGCAACCCAAACATAGGCTTGATTAGTTGTATGTACACCAAGTGAAACCATAATGTTGTTTTCAGTCCAAATTATACCAACAAACATACGATCGAGATATCAATCTTACTTTTTAAGGTCGGTAACGTTGAACCGGAGTGCGATGATGGATGACATTATCATTAATTCATTACTAATTAATTATCTCTTCACAAGACTAATTCATATTGCATTTGATTTTTTTTAAAAAAAAAAAACACTTTAACTCACTTTGAGGCCATCTTCGTCTGATTATATGAGCCAAGGAGTATAAGACTTATCTTTCTATACTTAAATACTAGTCGTATAAGGTTATCTTGAGTTGATTAAGTAAATATTAATACTAGTTGTTTAATAAATTTAATATTTAGTTATATAATCTATTTTTTTTAATTTTGTGTAAAAGTATAAAATGAAGTGTATTATTAGAATGAAATTTGTTTATAAATTATGATAATAATGTAATTAATATTTATCTTTTTATGGTAATATATATTGAAATTGATATGTGAAAAATAAAAGTAGACATAAAAGTAGATAAATAAATTTTAATTAAGTGATAAATAAAAAACATATATAGAAAATAGAATAACTGTGGCAATTTGTTGGGGTTTGGTTGAAGTTTGGCATATGTAACTAATGATTATTTAGTAGGTAGTAGCTAATCCAACCATAATCTTTGACGGATGAGATTGAATTGGTGGATTGTGGTTGGGAGATCAGACACAAGAAGCAGTACAACCAGAGAGCAATAAAGACGACAGTTATCAAAATCGGATCGGAAATCGAACCGGTGAGAGCTTCAGTTTTCAGTTTACTGGTTGAACCGGTGGCTCGGAATGGTTCGACAGTCGGTCTGATTACTTATTATTTTTAATATAAATAAGATTTATAACATCAAAAATTAACAAAAAGAGCATGGTCGAGTGGAAATCGGGCTGCCAAGTTCATGGGTGGACTAGTGATTGATTCCTGTTATTATCATTTTGGATATAATTGGCTTTTATTTGTAAATTTATTTTAATATTTATTAAATATGATAATTTATATATTAATTAAATATTGAACCGATTTCTAGTTCAATCGGTTGAACCGGCCGATCTGATCTGATTTTAATAAGTATGGTAAACACAACACCAAAATCTGAGACTACTTGTAATGGAGAATGCATGGGTGAGCTGGAAATAGTAGTACTAAGGGTCAGAATTCCTAGGTTGATATAATTGACTTTGTTTAGTCCTGTTCAATGCAGACCAGTAAAATTTTTCCCTTTTACAACTTTTATAATTCATTTAAACAAAATAATTATTAATTTTATATTCAATTGAGTTCATCTAAATTCAAATGAGCGCCATTAAACATGATAGTTAAACTGTTTTATTTGAAAATTCAGTCAGATAAATCAAAAGTTTTCGTTATGAACATCATGAAATAAATCCACTTAAAGTTCCTTGGTTACTTGGCCAGAAACGTTGAGGACGAACTCAAATCGGTTATGCATACTCCGATTTCTGATATATTAGTTAAATTGGTTGGATTCAGACTACTATTCTAATAAATTAATTTATGGTCTTATATCTTAAAAGAATTAAAAATATCAAATTAATTACAATAGCTTAATTAATGTTGGAAACTTAGTCATGTAGCTAACTGGTGCACATATAAACTTTCCAATAGTTTTTTTTTTTTTTTGCGTTTTGGCAACATTAATTAGCTAAATCAAAATTGAAATGCTAATTAACATTATATTAGTAATTAATCAGCTCACAATATGATCTGCCACAAGCCTACAGCTTTGAAAAAGTGGAGCTCAATTTGAAAGGGATCTTTCACAGTGTGAATCATACTGGCTAGAAGACTTGGATAGAGATATTATTTGGGAAGAGGCCTTCCATTTTGATAATGAAATCATACTTATTTTGTGTCATTGAATTTTTTTTTTTTACGGTGGTCAGGGGCCGCACGTCCCTTCCACTTTGATAGTGACGCTCATACTCATTGCGGGCTTGAAGTCAGTACCTTGGAGTTGTTAGACAACAACCAAGACCACTAGGCCAACACCTTGTTGATTGTGTTAATGAAATCATACTCATTTTGTGTCAGTTCTCGCGCACTTTCTACATATTTATGTGCATGTGATACCATCAGAGCTTGAATTTGAGACTTATGAGCTATTAGCCCACCCCTCAAACCATTACACCAACACTCAATTGGTAAAACATTTTACTAGTTGTTATTAATAAATTAAATATTATTTTCAAAAGAGCATGTATGATACTAACAGAATGTTAGTAAATAAGATGTTGTCTAATAACCTCAGCTATCATCTTCACAGCCCAAAAAAAAATGGTATGATCATTTTGATATATTGTATGTTTATTGAAGATCGACATATAGATTTTAAATCAATAATATCATTGTTTAAGAACAATGAAATCTATATATTTTTTTGATTAAAGAATATATGTTTTTTTTTATCGATGAACATGCTTGTTATGAATACAGGACTTAAGCTTTTCAACTGCATCTTTGAACGTGGGACATCATGTTCAGTATGTTCAAATTTATATTTTTTTTTCCTGCCAAGCACTCGTCCGAGCATGAAGATCGGCAATAATATTTATATATAATTTTTATATAATATTAAATTATATTGTTCGCATATACAAATTCTAACTTTACGATGTTACACTCTTTAGCATCGGTTCACACTCACCTTATCGACTTGAGGGGGTGATTGTAAAAATCTCTTGCATCTCTTTTCCCTTCTGTACTGAATTCTATTTACATCGTCTCTCAGCATGCGCCAATCTGCAACCTATTCAAGGGCTGAGCTAGCTGGGCTGCCGGCCTTGCGGAATAGCTCAAGAATATTCATGGATCGCCGGCGGAGTTGTTGGATTTCAAGGATTCGGGTAACAAGTACGCCGGTCCATTTCTCCTTTACTTCAGCTATGGATTGCTTACGCAATGCTGCAGAACCTGGTTTGTTTACTGGGTAATGGGAGCCTAAGCCGGCGTTTTGTGGATACTATAAAAAAAATTGTGAGAAATTGAGAATGAATTTTTTGTTTGGTTTAGAAAAAATTTGATAAAAATAAAAAATTAACTGAAAAACGAGAAGGAAACTTTGTTTCTTTTAGGAAAAATTGAAGATGTAAAATTAAATGAAAAATTAAGTGAAAATAAATAGAAAAATTTGTTCTCTAAAAATTTAAATAAAAGTTGCTTTTGCTTTTCCATCTAACTTTCTGTTTAACTGTCTATCCACATTTTTTCAACAACCAAACAAAATATTCATTATCATTTTCTCACAAATTTTCTTTTCCTCTACTTTTCCCTAAACCAAATACAACCTAATAGTAAGAATCAAAATTTTCACCCCCATTTTCCATCTTATTTTTCCCTCTTATTTTTTTTATCTAAATCAAACATTAAATTTTACTCATTTTTCTTTAAATTTTCCTTTACAACAATTTTTTTCTAAATTAAAGACAGCCTTAGAGTTGATAATGTGACTTCTGAATGAAGTTATCATGATGGGCATTAATAAGAAATGGACTGGGAGTATCCCGAGAGCAAATCTTTATAGTTTTAGGCTGTGTTAGGGGGGAGAAAAATGAAAGAAATTTCTTGTTTGATTTAAGAAAGTTATGACAGAGAAAATTAGAGACAAAATGGTCAGAAAAATTTAAATAAAGTAAAAGTACTTGTATAATTTCTCATGAAATTTTCTACCCCTAACAAAACAAAGAAAATAAAATAAATTTTATGAAGAATTCACTTCTTATGCTCCTAATTTTCTTTCGTTCTTATTTTCCTAATCCAAAAACAGCCTTAATCTTTATGGTTTGGCATGGACTTGTGTTGCCTTGGCTGTAGTTGAGTTTGTGGATTTTTTGAGGCCTAATGTGTTCCTGTCACCAGATACAATTATTTTGTTCTAATGTCTTTTAGACATCAGCCGGCTTGTTCCGAGAATGTTGAACTTTAGCTCCCTTTAGAATGTAGAAACCTAATTCTAATAAATAAGAAAATTTAAATAAGTGTTTCTATAATAAAAAAACCAAGTTCAATTCTAAAGTCCTAAATAAGAAAAAACTTATCTTCACTGAGATAGAATGATTAAAACATTCATTTGGATCTCAAACTCTAAGGTTGTTTTTGGTTTGAGGAAAGTCATAGGAAAAGGAAAATTTAAGGGGAAATGAATCTCTAATAAAATTCATCTTATTTGTCATTTGTTTGGTTTGAAGTGAAAAGTTTTGTGAAAAGTATTAACACATTCTTTGATTTTAAAAAAAAATTCTTTCCATTTTTCACCTAACTTTCTATTTAGTTTTCCATCTCCATTTTTTCTAAACCAAATAAAGGATTCATTTTTATTTTCCCTCAAAATTTCCTTTCAAAGGGTATATTTGGTTTAGGGAAAATTTGGTGGAAAGAAAAATATGGTGGAAAGTATTTTCCCCTATGGAATAACATCATATTTTTATTTGTTTGGTAAGAGGTGAAAAATGACGAAAAAAGCTAAAAAAATATTTTAAACAAATTTTTTCTTATTTTCCATCTAATTTTCTTACAAATTTTCCTTTTCAATTTCTCACAAATTTTTCTTCTTATTTTCAAAAATTTTACTTTCCCTTAAATTTTTCCTAGAAAATTTGAAGGAAAGAAAAATTTGTTGAAAATAGTAAGAAAAATCTATGAGAAAATTGGAAAAAAAGTTCATAGAAAAATTTGATGAAAATTATTGTTTAAAATAAAGAATGTTTTAACATTTTCTTGTCATTTTTTTATCCCTAACTAAATAAGAAAATATAAGATGAATGTTATGAGAAAATTATCTCCAATTTTCAATTCAACCAAATGTTCAACCAAACACACGCTAAATTATTTATTATTTGAAGCCAAAGCAACCTCATTAACCCACTATAGAAATTTTCAAAAAATAAAAGTCATGCCAGTAGGTCGAAAAATTAATTAATGTCCGTGCATCATTAACTAATACTTTTTCTGTCATTTTTTACATGTCACTTAATAGAATTTTTTTATCCATTTTATTTGTCACTTAATAATTTTTAATGCGTATTTAATATCAATAACTATCTTAAAACGTCAAACATTAATCACATTTTTATTATAATTAATAAAAATTATTCATCACCTGTAATATCTATCAATTTTACTTTTTGCATAAATTAGTCACTCATTAAATTTGTTCAACTGGTGCATTAACTTCATTTTAATTTACTCAAATTAAATTTAAACAATATGTATTTGAAGGACGGCGGAAGTAATGTGTATTATGTTACTATTATTTAAAAAAAATTAAACTCTTCTTCCATGCTGACACATTGAATTTTGATTTCTCACACCAAGCCGTACTACATACTCAATGCATCTAAAAATTTCTCCATGTTAGTGTCACATAAACCCTAATTTCCAAGGGAAATCTATTAAATGCTCAATACTTAAATTTCAATCAATATCCGTTTTCATACTATGTGTCACACTTTTTTTTTGTGGTCAGGAGCCGCACATCCCCTCCTTATAATGATGTTAAATTTAGTACGGATCAGCTCACACATATTTCTAACATATTTATGCGCATACAATATCATCAAAATTCGAACCTAAAATTTTATAACTGTTAGACAACATTTTTAACAGCTACTTAGAACAATAATAGTTTGTAAGTGATACAGCAATGCCCATGACATTTACAAAAAAGTATAAGGCTGCGTACCAGTGAAGTCTTCTTTCTTTAACTTCCACAAGGGTAAAGAAAACGCAGATTTAAATAATATTAGGACCAATAATGATCAACAGTCCCCTTTTTGTCATTGAGTTTTGAATAAATGAGACAGCAATTGAAAAGAAATGAAAGTGAGAAGAAAATGTGAAGATTTTTATATTAGAAATAAATGGTTATTTGATTGACCATCACAATAGTGATAGAATAGTGAGGTGATTGTTTCGAGTTCAAACCCTCACACATAGTTGAGTGTGTCAATTTTTCTTTATGTTTATTTTATCGATGGTTAAAAACAAAATTTAATTGTGTTCAGCATATGAAATTTTTATTGACTATTTAGTTGTATTTTGTTTTTCAAAATATTGGTTAACAATAACTAATTTCAAAATATCAATATAAAATGCTGAATCATATCCACAAATTATTTTATACAACTTCACTTAGGCCTTATTTTATTGTATTTATTAAACTCTATTAAGAGATGGTCTCTTATTATATTAAGCATTCAGTTAACTGAGAACTTGTTCTTTTTCTCTTAATAAATGTTTAGAAAGTCTGGATGATTTGTTACCAATTTTATATCTGAATCATTAAGGGGCGATATCTATACGATTATTATAATTATCTCTTTATTTTTTCATATATTTCTGGAATCAACTCTGTCCGGATTGTATTTCAATCAGAATCACATTAATACCGACCGCAGCTAGTTTCTTCAATAAGAATATCACACACTTCATAAATAAATAATATTTTTACTACATGATTCTAATTTTTATTTTTATTTTTATGTAGTAAAATTATAATTTAATTTTATATTTATAAATCATTATATATTAAAATACCTAAAAAATAAATTACTAAGTAAAAATAAATCATTCAGAAATTAGATATGATTTAATCAATAATCTGCTCATTCAGATTCTCATTTCACATTCAACTCTTAATAATTTTACAAAACAATACCTTATAATTGTACAGAACAACACCTTACTCACCTCTAATTTCAAAATCAGCCAAATCATTTTCCTTTCAAGATTTACAGTAGTTTTCAGTAGGGACCCACCTTCACGTGTTTTTTCCACATTGAGAGTGACCTACTTTTTTATAGTCATGGTCAAACAAACATACATTTATTGATTGCGTTGGAGTATTAAGATTCGATATGTCACATGTCGCATGTACTACAAATACCGCAGAAGCTACGCTCAAACTCACTCGTGCACAGATCACTCCACCGAGCTTCTCTGACCGCCATTTCCCCTGCTCTCCACTCCACTCACCTATCAAACGCGGCGTTTCATCACAAAACGACGATGTGGCGTAATCTTCTCCTTCTCTTCCTCCTCGTCCTCGGCTCGTCGACTCCCGTCCTCTGTCTCAACCAGGACGGCCTCCGCCTCCTCAGCGTCAAGGCGGTCCTCTCCGACCCTGACGGAAACCTCGCCGCGTGGAACTCCCGCGACGCCACCCCGTGCTCCTGGCCCGCCGTCACCTGCACCGTAAACACACAGCAGCAGCAGGTCGTTGACTCTCTCGACTTCTCCAGCTTCAACCTCGCCGGAGACTTGCCGGAGATTCTCACCAACCTCTGCCCGATCCACTCTCTTCAGTCACTCTCCTTGTACGATAACTCGATCGGGTCCGTTATCCCCGACCACGTTTCAGACTGCAGGAGCCTCAAGCGCCTCAATCTCTCCGCCAACTACTTGGTCGGCGAGATTCCCGGCTCCATCTCCGACATCCGCAACCTCACCAGCCTCGATCTCTCGATCAATAACTTCACCGGCGCGCTTCCGGCATCGCTCGGGGCGATGGAGAGTCTCCAGCAGCTCTGGCTGTTCAACAACCTCTTCAACGAGACCATCCCGAGCTTCCTGTTCAACATCACCAGCTTGCGAGAGCTCAAACTCGCCTACAATATCTTCCAACCGAGTCGACTCGGACCGGAGCTCGGGAACCTCACGAATCTGGAAGAGCTCTGGCTCACCGACTGCAACCTGATCGGAGAGATTCCCGACACGGTCGGGAAATTGACTCGCTTATGGAACTTTGACGTGTCGGTTAACCACCTCACCGGGCCGATCCCGAGCTCCATCACCGAGATGAGAAGCTTGCAGCAGATCGAGCTGTATCAGAACTCGCTCACAGGAGAGATTCCACAAGGCATGTCGAAGCTGACGAAGCTGAGGAGGATCGACGCGTCCGGCAACCGTTTGACCGGCTCGATTCCTGACGAGCTTTGTCGACTCGAGCTCGACTCGTTGATCCTGTTCGACAATTTGCTTACCGGGGAGCTGCCAGAGAGCGTAGCGACCTCGCCGTACCTATACGAGCTCAGATTGTTCAACAACTCTCTGAGTGGGACTTTACCGAGTCAACTCGGTAGCAACTCGCCCCTGAAACACCTTGATGTTTCACAAAATCAGTTTACCGGATCCATCCCTGAGAATCTGTGCGCCAATGGGGAATTAGAAGAGCTGCTGCTGATTGACAATTCGTTTTCCGGGACTATCCCGGAGAGCTTGGCGCAGTGCCGGAGCTTGAGAAGGGTGCGGCTGGGAAACAACAAGCTTACTGGGGCTGTGCCGGAGGGGCTTTGGGGATTGCCGCATCTGAGTCTGATTGAGTTTGTTGGAAACTCATTGACCGGAGGGATTTCCAGTAGTATAAGAGGTGGTCTGAATATCTCAGTGTTGCGTCTTTCGGATAACAAGTTTTCAGGATCAGTTCCTGAAGAAGTTGGCCTGCTGAGGGAGTTGGTGGAGCTTTCGGCCAGCGGAAACATGTTATCCGGTGGAATTCCCGGGACCTTGGTGAATTTGGATCAACTGGGTACCCTTGATCTGAGTAGTAATCAGCTCAGTGGCGGGTTACCGGCTGGTATAGAGTCGTGGAAGAAGCTCTATGAGCTTAATCTGGCGAATAATATGCTATCTGGGGAGATACCCGGTGAGCTTGGGAGCTTGCCTGTGCTGAACTATCTTGATCTATCAGGGAATGAGTTTAGCGGCGAGATTCCAACAGAGTTGCAGAAGTTGAAGCTGAACTCATTCAATTTTTCCAACAACAGACTTTCTGGTGATATCCCGCCGCTGTACGCCAAGAAGAGTTACCGGGAGAGTTTCTTGGGGAATCCAGGCTTGTGCAAGGCCATGGCCGGTCTCTGCCCGGAGAAGACCGAGAACAAAAAGCAGATCCTCCCATGGATGCTCTGGCTAATCTTCATCGTCACTGGTGCAGTGTTGATAGTTGGCGTGGTGGCATTCTACTTCAACTACACCAAGGCCAGGAAAGCATTGAACATGTCAAAGTGGAAGTCGTTCCATAAATACGACTTCAGTGAGTTCGAGATCATAAGCTGTCTCAACGAGGAGAACGTGATAGGAAGCGGAGCGTCAGGCAAGGTGCATAAGGTGGTCCTCAGTAATGGCGAGACAGTCGCCGTGAAGAAACTCTACCGCACAAAATCTAAGAAGGACGAGAGCTTGAGTGACACCGAAAACCACAATTTTGAAGCTGAAGTCGAGACACTGGGCAAGATCAGGCACAAGAATATCGTGAGGCTATGGTGTTGTTATAACAAAGGTGATTGCAAGCTTTTGGTCTATGAGTACATGCCTAAAGGCAGCTTGGGGGACTTGCTGCATAGCAGCAAAGGCTGCTCGTTGGACTGGCCTGCAAGGTATAAAATCGCGTTGGATGCAGCTGAGGGTCTGTCTTATCTGCATCACGATTGCAATCCTCCGATTATCCATAGGGATGTGAAGGCAAACAACATTTTGCTCGATGGAGAGCTCGGAGCTCGAGTTTCAGATTTTGGAGTGGCTAAAGCTCTTGCCAGCGGGAGTAAGGCTATAGAGTCAATGTCCATCATTGCTGGTTCTTGCGGTTACATTGCACCAGGTTAGGTTCCATTCTCTTATGCACCACAGGCGATAGATCACGATGCGTTTATCTGATTTATTTGTCGAGCTTTGCTGCTATCTAATTAGTTTTGTTTCAAATAATGTTGCAGAGTACGCGTACACCCTGCGAGTCAACGAGAAGAGTGACATTTACAGCTTTGGAGTGGTTCTCCTCGAGCTTGTGACCGGCAAACCTCCTCTTGATCCAGAATACGGTGAAAAGGATCTGGTGAAATGGGTTTCTGCTGTAATATCTAATGGGACAGACATGGCTTACGTTATAGACCCCAACCTTGATTCGAGCCATAAGGAAGAAATTTGCAGGGTCCTTAACATTGGTCTGCTCTGCACTAACTCGCTACCTATCAACCGCCCTTCAATGCGTAAAGTAGTGAAAATGCTGCAAGAGGCCGGTGGAGGGAGCAGGTCAAGGAGCGTCAAGAAAGACGGGAAACTTTCACCATACTACTATTATGAAGATGGTTCTGAATCAGGCGTTGCGCCTTGATGCCTTGGGTTGAGGTCAGGTGTAACGAATAATGCTACAAAGATCAAGTCCTACCCTGAGTTGCTCAACACGTCAGGATCGTCTTGGTCGAACATTTTCCAGTCCTGTCCTCCTCAAGTCATGGGAGCTTACCGGTGAGGGACATCCACCAAACCTCAGACGTAGCGGATTTGAACAATGTCCCACACAGATGGAGAGGGCCAGGCAGCACAGCAGCTTCGGCGAAAAACCATGTCAGTCAAAGATATGCTTTACTTCCACTTTTGACCATTGAGAGTAGTTAGAGTTAGAGCTTAGTGACAAGAGGACTATGAGCAGATTCGGAGCCTAATGGTTCTTTAATCGCTAGTGTAATCCCTCCTTGGCTTTCCCCGAGTTTCAAAAGCCCCTTTAATGCCAATATGATATAGTTTCAACCTTGTTGTTATAGTTTGGTGGCTTGCTGGTAAGCCACCTTTGGTTTGTGGTGGCCCTCACCCACGACAGCTGCCTAACTTCATGTTCTTCTTCTAGTTGCAGAATTTTGAAGGATGATAACATTGTGGGTCAGCCGAAGCTTGACTTGAAATCCAAAGTTTCAAGTGTCCACATCTCCTTTGAATTATTTAACAATTTCAGTCTTCTCCTCATATATCACCATGTATTAGTTCCAAGAAAGAAGCTGTGCGTATATGACTGGAAGTAAGAGACAGTTTGGTTTGTTTTGCCAATGGACACATTAGACAATCCTCTTGAAGAGTGTAAGAAGGTGCCTGCTTTAACATTGTTGTCAAAAACTGAGGTAACTTGCTGACAGGAAAATGTCCATGTCTGTAGTGCCAGTTGAGCATGCTTGCTTCTCTTGTGAACTGCATTAGACAACCAGCATTTTGATGGTGTTATATCTAAGTTGTAAGTAAAAAATAAACAGTGAATTTCCACAATGTGTAAGAACTCACTGAACCATGTTTGTCTTGTCACTAACTAGAATCAACTACACAAAATAAGGTAGAAGGATCAACTCTTCCATACCATCATACCATCTTCAATGTTTATTTGCTGACTGTTTTAACTAACCAAGATGGCTCAAAAATGGCCTCTTTGATCCACTCAGCAGGTTGGGTCAATCATTTGCTTGAGTAGAACCTAAGGAAAAATTACCGAAATCTCATTAGTATCAGCCATGAAAGCTCTGTCTTTTTTATCTCAATATGCCAACTATAATCTAGATCAACTTCTAGAGTCTGAAGCAGAGTCCTTTTTTAACTAATTCTCATCTACAGAAACTCAAACCTTTTTTGTCAAACTAATTAGAACATGTCGCCTAGCCCAGCAAACTCGGAAAACACTTCAAAAGAAATCCTAGAGAACTCACAACAGTTTCACGCAGGCAATCCCACAATAATTGTGCCAAGGAAGAGGGCATTAGGATTTTTTTAATTTTTAATGACTGGATTTCGAAGTTGGGAGAATTTTCCACAATGTAACTCTAACATAGTACTGATCAAACAACAGTTTTTTTTTTTAAAGGGGATCGATAGTGGTTCTTACTTTCCTTTAGTGGTCAGGGCCCGCACACTTCCTCTACCTTGATAGCGTACGCTCATACTTATTGTAGGCCAACTCACACATATCCAATGTATCTAAGCATAAAAAAGAAGACAGATTCATAAACAACCATCAAAATAAAATTATCAGACTGTCTTTATTATAGATCCATCCTCCCTCTAAAGAGTCTCCTTTTGAGCGACGTCGTTTTGTGACGTTTTGATTTTGTTCGACACTCGTTAGGGTGCGAGTCTAGAGTATTTGCGCGGCGTCGTTTTGTCTTATTTTGACTTTTACGATATCGTTTTTGACTTTACTCGTTGTATGCGACCTGGGTTTATATACCTGGTGTAGTTTTGTCATTTGTGCATATCGACGACTCTGATCGGTTGATTAGGGTTCGAATCGTTTCCGTTAGTGGTGAGTCCGTTCAATCCGTGCTCGTGTCTGGTGAGTTGGTCGGCTTAACTTTCAAGCACTTTTATTTTTGTAGCGATTTTTTTGGGCTATGGAATTCGCACCTCACAGTGAATTTGAATTTGATGTTGGCGATGATTTTCTGGGTTTGAAGTTGATGTTGCTGAGGTTTATTTGGATTTAAAATTGGGTTTTTTTTGGGTTATCTGGATTTTGTTGAGCTGTGGAATTCGCACCTTACAGTGAATTTGAAATTGATGTTGCTGAGGATTATCTGGATTTTTGAAATTGGGCTGTTTTGGATTCAAAGAAATGTAATTTTGCATAGCAGGTCGAGTTGCCACTTGCAAGTGTGTCTGAAGTGTTTCCTAATCTGCAATTATGGAATTCAAATGTATAAGTGAACTTACACCCTCACAATGTGATGTGTAAATTTCAAAGCTTCATAGAATTTTATGGTCGGTATTTTAGGAAAAAGTGCTGTAAAATTGTTGTGATTTGAGTTCTTGGTGTTAATGTAATAACATGTGTAATTTTTGTTTGGAATTGTTTTAATCGAGAATAGAACTTGAAGATTCTGAAAGGTGAATGATTTTAAGATGGATGTGAAGGCAATGGCAAAGTCGAAACGGTCACATTCTCAGCATCATAGTAAAAAGTCGCATCCGAAGCCAACTCCAAGGGCTACTGCGGAGGCCGCCAAGGCTGAAGGTAATTTGAATCTCACATCTGGGAAAAAGGCTGTCGAGAAACCTTCACCTTCGTGGGGTGCTGAAGCTGAACTTCCTTCAAACAGTGACCGTTACTTGGAAGAGGATGATTTGGGGTCTGAGGATTTGCTGCATGGTGGGACAAGTTCGAGTCAGAAAATTGACGTTATTAAGCCAAAGAGTAAAGGAGCAGACTACAGGTATCTAATTTCTGAGGCGAGGTCGCAAGAGAGCTCCACAGACTATATGGATGTATATTCTTCTGTGGATGATTTTCTGCCTGGTACCCCATCGACTTTTCTCATTTTTATGTTGGTAGTGAAAGTGTTCACTCAGTTTTCTTGATATCTTGTATCACATCTGTCCGTAGATTTGAACCAGGGTTTTGGAGACATGCTTGCTGTCCGGGGAGAATCCATTCTATTGTGTGCTGCGGCTGATTACTTCATTGTAGATGACAAAGCAAGTACCGGCCATGAGGTAAATTCATTTCATGCTATACTGTTAATCGTAGTTGAAACTGAAATCGTAAATTATGGTTACTGTTACGAGGATTAGATCAAACATGAAGTCTGATACCCTCATGGTTATTTCACGCAGGCATCATTTCTGTCCCTTAATTTGAACACTCTCAATGAACAACTTGCAAAAGTAGATCTTGCTCAGAGGCTATTTATCGAACCAGATATATTACCGTTGGACTTGGTAAATTTTAACTCCCTGTGCAGCTTATATCTAACACACGTCGTAGTGGTCTCTTGCTCTTGATATTTGGCCATCTGTGACTTGTGAGTCTACTGCTTGATTATCTTACTAACAGCGGCCTCACAAGTCCGAATTCAAAGATGATGGGAAGGTCGAGCAGATTCAAAAAGCAGATGAAATTAAGGCATCTGAAACAGATCCTGGGGCGGTGAATATTCCACAACCTCCTATTAAAGATGAGAAAGTTTTGAAAGAAGTGTTGGTTACATCATCTAGTGTCAGTGGCAACGAGGATCCGGATGGTGCATCTCTCAGTGCAGTCAAAAATAAAGGTCAAGTTAAAGCTAATATTTCGCCAAATCCCAACAACGGACGCCCCTCTTTTGAGGCTACTCAAGCTGAGGCAGAGCTGGACATGCTTCTAGATTCACTCGGTCAAACAGATGCACCAGTTTCTTCCCATATACCGAGTTTGCAACCGCAATCCCGTGCTGAGATCAAAACTTCAAAAAAATCATCTGGTCTGGATGACGCAACTGATGACCTTCTTGGCGAGACATCCCATTTGACAATACAGAATGTCATGCAGGAGAACGCCCAGGTAGTGACACCAGCAAAAAGCAAAGGTTCAATTTCAAACGGAAACAAGGTGGATGACTTCGACTCCTGGTTAGAATCATTGTGATAGCCAGAGAAGCAAAATAGCTGAGCAAGTTGTAGACCTCTGTTGTATTTCCTGCTGTCATAGCAAGATATCGGACACATGGAAAATAGTCAGAGTTCCATTTTCATGTTTTCACTCGTACATTGGCGCGGTACATGATCATGAATGATTTTATGAAACTGACCAGCATGCAAGAAATTGAAGGTTCTGAAAACGAGTATGATAAAATTCTTTAATGTTCAAATTCGTTTCTTTTATTCTCTAGCTATTAAAAAATATATTATTTTCATTTTCCCTCTCATTTCTCCACAAATATGTCTTTGACTCGGAATCGATTCATTTCTTTTCTTTCCTCTCCTTCACTCTCATTCCCTCCAAACTCGGGAGCAAAGCATAAAAGGGTCTAACAACTTGATGAGGAAGAAACACTTTTTTCCGAAGAGGTGATTATAGCCATGAAAAAGACTATAAATACACTTACATAATGTTTAACTCACTCCTCGATAACACTCTAATGAACAAAACAAGTATTACAAAATGCTACAAGAAAAATCCAAGATGCTTGAGATGCTTAGGTTGGTTGATGAGAAGAATGAGACATTGAATCTTGAGCAACATTATGAGCTTGAGGATAAGATGTAAATCTCTTTTTTTTGGCTATTTGTTGTGGTGTTAGTGGTCTATAAAGCATGTGATTTTCAGGATAATCAATCAACCTATAACATTTAACCTTAGTGTGTCAATTTTTCTTGCAATAAAAGCATTTAAGAGTGTGTCGCTTGACTTTTATCTTATGTATTTTTACCACACTTCTTGTCTAAAATGTCCCTAAGTGTAAGATGTTCTGCCAAGTAAAGTTGTTGCTTCAGTCATGCTTTTGATGGAACAATGTCTTTGGTTCTCTTCCTGTCTAACCATACAGTAAACCACCACAACTTTAGGCACATATTCAGTGAGTAGTACATTACTTTTTCTTAGAAATTCATCTCTGAATCCTATTAAAAAATGCATGGTCTAATCATCTTCATCCTCCTTTCTTTCATCCAAATGATTTAAGCTTTTAGCTGCACAATTACAGCTTCTGATCCTCACCACATTCTGTATTGCATCTTTAAATCCCTTGAGCTTAGAATAATACTGATTTACTGTCAAATTTTCTTGCCTAAATGAGTAATATTCAGCTTTGAGTTGTTGAACCTTATGAGTTGTAATAGTTATGTCAACATCTCACTTGCATCCATGATGCACACGAGAGAGTCTTAGCTACTTCATATATCAAAGAGTTGTGAATACTATTTGCACAAGAATAATCGAACTAAAGTCTAGAATCAATGGTGGCTATTTTGAGAATGTCATACACAAAGTCTAACTTGTTTCTTGTAGACAAAACCACGATCAAACTCCTTTTCCACTGTTCAAATGTCTCAAAGCCAGAGAGAATTATCGTAATCATTTGTGTTTCTGAGTGCTCGCGAAGTTTTATAAAGTACAAATGTTTAAAATTAATCTGAGATGAATTAACATTTTTGCTACCTAGATGATCAGGTTCAACAGTTTTAGGAACACTATCTCCACTGAGAAAAAGTGTCAAATAAAAAAATATAGAATTTCAAAGTTTTAGAGGGAGAAACAAACTCTAAATAACAGTTTTCTTTAACCATATTCGATGAAGGTTGAAAAGATTGCTGAATATATATATCAACAAGCCAAAGAGAAAGAAGGCAATCTGCAGAAATGCAGCTGGTTTACACAGAGATACGCCCTGTAGAAAAAGGTGACAAGCCATTTAAATTGAAACAACGACGAATCATGCAGCGCCAACTCCTCATTAAATCCTTCCCGCAATGACAAAACGAGGCCTCTTCCTGATTTTGAACTTTCCTGTGACACAAAAAAGTTATGACGTTCTCTACTAAACAAATCTCCTCCTTCCCGCTCAATAGAACACAGCTATAACTCTAAACTCTTACCAGATTGTTTCTGAAAAGAACAAAAATTGAGAAGAAAACTAATTAGTTCAAATTCAAATCACCAAAGACTGACCCTTGTGAAGCTATAATCACGATCCTAGTTTTACTGATTTCTTATATTCTTTTGAAAACAAGTATTTTAGCGTTTTCGGGTGCGATTGGATAAATGAATTAGATTTTTCTCTTCCTGGTTCCAAATATAGTTATGAATGGTGATTTTACTGGGCTTTTGGTGTCTGACTCTAATCAGCAATAAATTGATGGCTCAAGTCATAGATTCATCATTGGCCTCTCTCTCAACTTCATTGGATTGAACTGAAAGCCTGAAGGTTGTGCATGAATTGTAACTAGACAACATGGTAACAAATGGTGTGAATGAGAAAGTACAATTTGAGTTAGTGATCTAACTATAGAGGTCTCAAAAGAGTAAGAACTGAAAGATAACAGTTGAGCTTTACCAAAAAAAATATAAATCTCATAAACAAATATTTCAATTGTTTTTGTGATTTCAAATTAGGAAACTAGTGAGAGGGTTTACCACTTATCACTTGATTTTCTTTACTATGACTTCTCGGATGAAAGGCAGGAAGCTTTTTCCTCCCATAAATGGCTGCAAGGGTTCAGGGATCTTGACACCATCTTTTGTCTGGTTGTTCTCAAGGATGCAGCAAATGGTTCTCTCAGTTGCGGTGAGGGTGGAGTTCAACAAGTGCACGTACTGCTTCCCTTGGTCATTGCCCTATAAACACCATAATAATATAAAGAGTTTATTCCACCAGTGGGTATGAAATGGAAAAAAAAAAAAACTATAGCTGTATCACACACGCACCGTTTTCTGTCCATATCTGATTTCTAGCTTCCTTGATTGGTAGTCTGTACAGTTTGAGCATGAAACAAGCTCTCTGTAAGTCTTGGATGCCGGAAACCAGCCTTCCAAGTCATATTTTTTTGCTGCTGCATCATTCAATGCGCCAGAAACAATAGATACTACTTGATAGGGAATGTTCAACTGCAAAGCAAAAACATTTTTTTGAGAGATTGAGGGCAGAGGATACATACTCATTTAGCACGAGTGATGCTTGATCAACCTGACTATCATCTCTACTCAAATGCTTTATGGCATCTCTACTTAATTAAGGAAAGATGCTTTCACTACATAACATAGTTTCAAAATTAATTATAGACCAGGATTGATACCAATTTGTAGAAGTCCTCAGAATTCTTCAGCATTTCCTCGTGCATATTCCATGAGTCATTGCCGTTTGGGCTGGTTATGCAAAACTGCTCCACCTTCTCAAATTGATGAACACGGAAGATCCCAAGTGTATCCCTACCATGTGAACCAGCTTCTTTGCGGAAGCATGATGAGTATCCAGCATATCTGTAAGTAAGATGCTACAACTTTATAAGCATAAAATGGGAAATAATGGTTAGCATCCACTGTTAAGGTGATTTGTTGTGATGTATTTTCCACCTAATAGGCAACTGTGTAGGGTGGATCCAATCATCAATATGATACGCACATAATGGCTGTTCAGCAGTTGCAATTAGGTATTTATCATCTCCCTCACCTGTTACCTGTATATAAACAACTATGTCAAAAACTGTTGGTTGTGGCAGGACAAACGTTCAAAGCTAGTGTACAACATGCTTTGATGGGTTAACATCAGATATCAGAACACTGATCAAACAGTCACTAGCAAACACATATATTATGCCGTTTCGGCGTTCATCGTCAACCAGTATTGCAAATGAAGGCAAAACATTGTGACGATTACACCCATTACGGCCATGTACCAGTCTCAAAAGAATAAGTGGGCTAGCAAACACTAATACAACCTTAGGCATGTGAAAGAAAACTTCAGCATTCTAATCCACATCAAGCGAATCCCAAAAAAGAAAAAATTCTTAGAATACGAAAAAACAAAAGCTACCTTGTACAGTTCCTCATCAAACTGAGCTAACTGAGCGCACTTGGCCATGATATCCTTCCTCATGAAGAATGGAGTTTGCAGCATTATATAGGCCCTATTCTCCAAGAAATCAAGACCAAAATTAATAAGAGCTTGATTCAGCCGGACACCGTCACCTTTCAAGTAAAAACCCCGTCCTCCTGCTACATTAGCACCTATATTTTTTAGGAACAGATAAAAGTAAGTATGAAAGTAAACATATCTGAATGCAATCAAAGCCATCAAATCCCTCACCCTCAATTATGCTCTAACTGAAAACGTGTCATGTTTTCTAGCAACATAAATGTCATACCTTTGACCAAATCAGCTATGTCAAGTAGGTCAACAAGTTCAACATGGTTTTTTAACCCTTCTTCCTCACGCTTCTCACCCCATCTTCGAACCACAGCATTGTTTGCCTGCAATTGAAAATAAAAAAAAATGGCTTCCGATATTTAAAAAGCGAATTTAAAGAAACCAAAGACAAACAGGATATATCATATAACATGCACCTCATCATCATGGATGGGCACTGAATCATGTACAAGATTCCCGATCAAATTCAACTTAGTGTCCAACAGCGCCTTGATTTCCTCTACCTCAGCTTCTTTCTTCTCCTTCGTTTCCTTGATCGTGCCGACTTGATTGATGATTTCAGTTGCATCCTTCTTTTCCTGTTGGAAATCGATGATAAAAAAAAATCCTAACAAAGGTCTTCATGATCCCAACAAAGAAAAAAATTCAGCATCCTAAACTCATTTTCAGAGGCGAAAATGATGAAATTTTATATCTAGAATTCTTATAGGGCACATACTGGCAACCTCAAAAGACTGCAACTGATTATAATTCAGAAAAAGACTTGAATAAAAATGGCTATCATCTAGGCAATCCAGCCTTAACAGCCAGCTCTGGGAAGCAGCTATATCAATGCAAAGGCAACAAAGTCCACATGAAACGAAGTAATAAAGAGGGAGCAATGGAACTCACTCTCTTTAGCAGGGAAACCTCTTTAGCCTTCTGGTTAAGCTCCCTCCGGATCTGATCGACAGCGTATTGAGCTAAAACCCCAGAGGGCAATTCATCACTGAGTCAAAAACCCTAATGAAAAATCACCGACGAAAACCAGATACGGAGAAATCACAGACCTCTCCTCCACTCATCGTCTAGCTTGATGACCTCATCGACCATCGTGACATCAGCGTAACGTCGTCTCTGCGACTCCCGGATAACGTCGGGGTTACCGCCCTTATCTTCTCTGAACAGATTGATGTCCAGCATCTCTCGATTTTTCAAGCAACCGGAGCTGCGGCGGCGGCGGCGGCGGTGCCGGCGAAGCGAAGAACGGTTTGGTTTGCTGTAAGAGATTGCAGATGACTGGTGAGGTAGTCTTTGGAGCTGAATCCTGAAGAGAGGATCTCAAGCGCATTCAGATTTTGGAAGACGCTAACGGAATGGACGGCGGAGATTGTGGACTGAGATTTGGACGGTCAAGATTCGATATTCTTCGGTAATCAAGGAATATTGTTTATATTGCTTAATAACGTTACACAGAAAATAATTGATATATGAAAAATAAAAGACTGTGTTTGGCTTGGGAAAAATGATGCGAGAGAGAAAATAGCAAAATACCAAGTAATAAAAAGTTCTTTGGTGATTTCAGATTATTATATATTTTTTAATTATCATAAAAAACATCACAATATTTTCTTAAGAATACATAACAAAATTCACTTTTTTTTTTGAAGCTGGTAGCCTTAATATTAATAAACATGAGTTGGTAGCAAGGACGGTTTCAGAAAATATATTAAGAAAATTCATTATAAAATAATCAAATATAGTGGATATATTATTTGTATTTATTTAATTTTAAAAGGTCATTTTATATGGTAGCCTCAATATTAATAAATATGAGTACTTCGAATCGAGGTACTTCATCTGCCATTTTCTAACTCATAATTTAATAAGAATTATTTATCCACTTTTACTTGTCATTTATTATTCAACACCAGTAATAATATACTATATTTTATATTTTAGGCAAAATGTAAAAAAGTGCTTTAACCATAAAATAACTAACTATTATATTTGTTAATAATAAATATTAATATATTCTTAATCTAATCAATTTAACTTAATGAAGTAATTGTTTGTATGTGTACAACACAGAGTGTTTAGTAGCTGTCGAGAAGATCAAATTACATGAGGCCCTTATTCTAGTAGCCTTAAAATTAATAATATAAGGCTCAGGTGATCTTTTTTCTTTGCTTTCTGTGATCAAATTGCTGGCTTATATGCTACAATCGGAAATAATAATATGCTGAGCAAAAATGTATATTCTGTGTGTCAAAATTGAGGATGACGATTTCATTCTCTGGGTTTCTTGCTCATTGATTTCCGCTTGTTCACATCCAGGCACCTCTTCCTCAGTCTAATGCACTTTGGGGTAACCTGCATTTTCAAGATGGATAAGAGTCGGCGGCAGAGGCTCCCAAGACAGTTTCTGTTCATTGCTAATTTGAAATGTCTTGTTTTATATCCATACCTCAATGAGTTCATCTGAAGCGACATATCCTATAGCTTCTTCGAGGGTCATCTGTACACAGAAGTGAGTAGTCAGATATTCTTTCTTACATGGAGGTTAATGGCAACAAGTGCAAGTATTAGCAGCAACAATAAATAATGTCTTTACAATGTGATCAAGACCATCACATGATTTGGGAATTGTTATCAAGTGCAATTGGTGGTAAACAAGACATCAGACATGATTCGAGTACTTACAAGGCGGGGTGGAGTAAGTTTTACGTTCTCATCCTTGCTAGCAGCTCGTATATTTGTAAGTTCCTTGGCTCTTACTGGATTGACCTGCAATTGCACATTTAACAAGTAATTTCACTCGGTAAAGGTTCAGACCATGTTCAATTGAGCATGGGCTTATTGCCAATCACCGCAAACCATAACAAACAAATGAAAGAAGGGTGGTCTCACAAATCAGAATGTGAGATAGCCTCGTTTCCAAATTAATTTACATAAATGTCTTTCACTTTTTGGCATATTTAAATGAAACAATTTCCATGAAGAATGGAACACAAAATAATCAGATGTCATGGCAAAAACTATTTTGGTGAATTTTCTTACATCCAAATCTGTATCTCGCGAGTGCTCCCCAATGATCATACCGTCATATGTCTACAAGACAATTGAACAGCCACGTTAGATACGAAATCCATGCTGTCCAGTGTCCAGACTGCAAAGTATGAATGACAGACTGCAGCGCAGCACATAGGCACTACGAAATGTGAGGCATACCTCAACTCCAGGAGGAACAAACACAATTCCCCTAGCTTCTATGCTCGTAAGCGCATGAGCAGTTATTGTACCTCGGGCCATCGAAACCTAAGTGGAAAAATTAAGGATTCTTCCCAGGCAATCAGGAAGAAAACAACTAACTAAATCTAGTATAGTAAAGATAAACTGCATGGCATGCATGGAAACAGCATCAATTGATGCTTTAAATTCAAAGTGATCTGAAGCCACACAAATGATAAAGTTACACAAACTTAACAGTTAGTGCTGAACAGGTAACACGAGCACATACCAGTACTCCTTTCCTAACATTTCCCAATGGACCTCGGAACTTTTCATAGGCTGCATCCGGTGAAACACATCAGGTCAAATATGAAACTACTATGCTAGCTGGATATATCTATGCTTTTTGTAGGAGATTTTTTAGCTTAGAAAACTGCCATGCTCTTACTTCTCATTGCGCCTAAACATGCAAACTTTATTCTTATTCCCATTCAAAATATTATTCAAATGCAGCCAGTCTCACATGCTATTTAAATAATTCCTTTGGATTCACTCCTCGAATCTAACATGACATAAAAATAATAAGGGGCTTACTCAAAAACGCGCGGTGCATAAACCCAGAGCCACGTGTATCACTGCTAAACACACTTCTATAACCAACTAAACCTCTGGCAGTGACAAATGAAAAGTTAGAAAATATTCATTTCTAAAAAAAATCAGTTGCAATCACTAAGTACATCATCAAGTAAAGATTATCAAAAATTTGCCATGGCAGAGCTAATATAGAATCGACAGGAACAAACCTTGATGGACAAGTCAAGGACATTCTAGTCCTGCCAGCATGTCCAGGAACAGGGCCCATATCAAGCACCTCCGCTCGTCTATGAGATAAAGCTTCCATGACTAACCCAACATGCTCATCATTTACCTAATGCAAATTTTATTCACTTTCATGAATTAACAAGTGTATAATGTAGGAGGAACTGCACACACACTTGCAGTATTTTACCTCAATAGTCACTTCCTCAAGTGGCTCAAGCTTTTGACCATTCTCGGTTTTATACCTGAGACAGTATATTAAGTTCTACAATTTGCGACATCACACCATTAAGAGGAAAAGTACGACTTGAATATTAGAAATCAAATATTTCGAAGTAATTATGTGTGGTTTGATATCAAGATTATGGCAATCTGTGGACAAATAAATGCACACAACAAGTACGTGTATATTAAAAACAAATGATTTATCTTGAGAGCTAAGGCAATAGTTTGAAAAAGCTTAATTCCTCAAAGATAATGAAGATGTAAACAATAATGGCTTCCGTGAGAAAAAAAAAGTACATGACTTTGGGTGGTGAGACAGAAAGCTCAAATCCTTCACGCCTCATATTCTCAATCAATATACCTGTTTTGCATGTTTAAGATACAATCAGTATAGATATTGTGTATTAAGCATTATGCTGAAAAAACATAATCAAATTAGGTCTGTAGGTAAGGCAACAGAACTGACCAAGCTGAAGTTCTCCTCTCCCCTGAACTTCAAATGACTCGGACATTCCAGGGAGAACATTTATAGCAAGGTTAGTTTCGGCTTCGGCCATTAGTCGGTCACCAATTCTTCCGCCAGTTAACTGAAAGAATGTTGAACCTTGTTGGCTTAATTCTTCATCAGATAACAGACTATATGGGCTAACTTAGATGTATCAGAGACATACTTGTAGATGGAATAAATATATACAGCAATCACTAAATTTTAAACAACGGCGGTGAAAGGTTTTGAACATAATTGTTCTATGTAAGGATGCAGGGGTCTATGAAATCTTATAGCTATATCAAAAGCATGGTATTCCCTTAAATGCATATTGTGTGGACGTAAGAAAGGGACAACACACTCAAATAAGGAAGGGTTGATAAAAGATTTAATAAGAAGTACTTATAACAAAACTCGATTTCATGACATTTAACATTATCTCTCACATTATTATATACCGCTTCGTACTCACAAACTAAGGCAGTGGTCTGTTTGTACAGTAAAAACACTAACAAGATACTTAGGTGGACATCATTCCAAATATCCATTTCGTAGTCTGAAAACAGCTTTTTACTTTAAGATCAAGACACAGCATCAAAGTACTTACTTGGGTACCATCCTGACCAGCCAGAGGAGAATCATTAACACCAAATGTCATTGAAATGGTAGGAGGATCCAGCTCAACCGTAGGTAATGCTGTCATAACCTGGATAAATCACGTCGATCAATTTGGGCCTACGATGAATTTTTAAAGTCTTGAAGCCAAAAGTGGACATTGTGGATGATAGTATTTAAGAGTAAGAGTCGGGTAAATCCAATTTTTCATACAAATTTGAAAATTAGATATAAAAAATAAAAATGCATCCATATATATTATGTACCTCTGCACTGGTCACCGTATGTCCAATGGATGGATTAGCCAACCCAGCCATGGATATGATATCACCAGCCCCAGCACTATCAATTAAAATAATGCTTGTACCCTTCTTCTTCATTAGTTTAGTAACCTAAAATTGTAAAGGTGTCATTTACAATTCTGATCATGCAGATATCTTGTAAAAACTACTGACCTTTCCTTCCTCGACTATTTCAACACCAGCATCTGTACTTCGAAGTCCATGTATTTTATCACCAACACGAATGACTCCAGAAGAAACACGTCCCGTTAATATTCGCCCAAGGTAAGAATCTTTTTCCATCATGGAAACCTAAAAAGGATAGTGAAACTTCTTAGCATTTATAATGCGCAGCCTGATTATACTCCATTCCATATCACATGCACGCCTGGTGTGACGAAAAGCTATAAGTCAACTACATAGATGGAAATATATCACAATAATTACCCAGACATCACATTGGGATGACATTATAATGAAGGAAACACCCTTTGAAATAGCAAGTAGCCATCTAACCATGCATCATTTGTCAAAAGGGTCGGTATGTGTGAATGCAATCTTACATAGAGCATAAAATAGATAAGTTCTACGAACCAACATCTGAAAAGGTGCCTCAACATCTGCAGCGGGAGGTGGAACATGCCTCACAATAGCATCAAGCAACTCCGACATATTCCGTGCATCACTAGGAGGGTCTTTAGTGTAGGTAGTAGAAGCCCATCCTTCTTTAGCGGAAGCATAAAGGACTGGAAAGTCTAGTTGCTCCTCTGAGATGAAAAAAAAAACCTAAAGATCAAGTTTTCTGGAATGGCAGAGGCAAGCAAAAAAAGATACGCTCTGAACTACTATCTAACCTGTAGCTCCAAGATTTGCAAAAAGATCAAACACAAGGCTTTCAACTTCATCACATCTTTCTTCGGAGACTGGAGGTAAAGATTTCAAGAGTGACAACCACATTACAAACACAAATTTACAAGAAAACTATTACTTGTCTTCTAAGAAATCCGACAATTGTAATTATCATAGCATCCTTGGGTGCAGCCTTCGGGGGATGGGCAATGGGCAATAATCTATATCTTATTTAGTGTAAAAGCATAGCAGATCAAGTATAGATTAAGACTGGGCATTCAACCTGGCACAACAGCCCTTGATGATAGCTCTTAAGTTCAAAAACATTAAATACATACTTCATCATACATGGCACTTTTGCTTGTGAGCGAGGAAATCCCGTAGAGAGAAGTTAGGTCAAGTCATACAATGCAATAGCTGAAAGCTGTGAAAGTGTAGTGAAAAAGGCCTAACAAATATTTACCAGAGAAGAATGGCTGCTAACATGCAGCATTGCTCCTTGTTAACTTTTTTTCTAAAAGTGTGAGCAGCCCACTGGTACCACTGGTAGGTATAATAGTTTAAGGCCAACACTTAATGTAGGAGGGAGAGGTGATTACTTGATTCGAATCATACTGGCATTTCACCACAAACTTAATTTACACCATCAAAACTACCATACCTGACGGTCTGTCGACTTTGTTTAGAAGAAGAATAGGACGCAAGCCATACTTTAAGGCCTTTGCAAGAACAAACTTTGTTTGCGCAAGTGGACCTTCTCCAGCATCTACGACTAATACTGCCCCTTCAACCATTCCAACAACACGTTCTACCTATTCAATATGAAAGAAAATTGAAAATTAGGATGGAACCCAATGTTTTGTGAAACTGAATCTAGCGCTTGTGCTTCAAAGAACCAGTTTCACGATATTGTGTAAAATAATTGCAAGTCATTATTGTTGCCTCAACTCTTTTCCTGTATGCTCAAATCTAGACCCAGAAAGACTGTAAACAACCTCTGTAGCTGCAAAACAGCCTCCTATTAACATCATTTATATTCCACAAACAAAGAGAATGTCTGAGGCGGGATCCATGAACTACATAACACCCTGATTGATGGGATTAGCCAATACAAATCAAAAGTAAATTACTTTAGAGAGATTTGTTTAGGGGGATACTTGTCATTACTTTGGAGCTATAATTACTTGTGCAGTGCAGCTTAAAATTGTCCATCCACAAAACATATCATTTTGTACAATTATCATCCACCTTAATGGTCTAACACATTAATTAGTAGCAAAGGCAAATAAAAACCTACCTCTCCACCAAAATCAGCATGCCCGGGTGTATCCACCATGTTCAGCTCATTTTCCTTCCAAGACACAGAAGTTACCTGCAAAAAAAGCCACCATTTTTCTACATTTTCAGATCAACAACACCTCAGAGTCCCTCCCATCACCAATCCACAGTCCACAAATCACTTAATCTCATTTGTACTACCAATACCAACATCAAGACCATCCGGTCCCAATCAATTCCCTCAAACTAAAGACTAAAACACCACACACAAACCTTGGAAGCAATCGTAATACCCCGCTCCCGCTCCAAACTGATGGAATCCATAGCTCGCTCATGCGGTATATCAGCACCACACTGCCTAAGCAGCCGGTCCATCAGCGTCGTCTTCCCATGATCGACGTGAGCAATCACCGCCACGTTCCGCAGCCTACCCGGATCCAACGAAGCATTCGGAGCAGCTCCCGCAGCGGACGGCGCCGCTGCCGAAGCGGTGGAAAACGGGCGAGGAAAGAAGTGCGACTTCTGATGGACCGCGCGGTACGAGGACACGGTCTTCCTCGTGGCGGAGAAGAGCGAGCGAAGTAGCGGGTTCGTCATCGCTGAACCGCACGATCGAGCTCGAACTGAAGGTTTTAGCCCCACCGCAGATCCGTAATCGTGTAGGGTTTTAGAGAAGAAGACTCTGTTTGGTTGACTGTTTATTGAACTGTTTTATTTCTGGAATTTGTAGCGTGCGTTTTCGGCTCTACCAAACACAGCCTAGTTATTAGATTTCAGTTCTCTGGAATATGCACTACAAAAACTAATTTTTGAAAATGTAGTCTTTATTGATTCAAACTGCTTCAGAGAAAGAAAGCTTCTAAACAAAATTAAGCTGCCGACTTTTGAATTATGTTTCAGGTTACTGGAAATCTGACGTTTTCTATTTCTGAATTGGGTTCTGTGTAGGGCGTTTTTTGGTACGTAATTCAAGCTGCACATTATGTGTTTGATGATAATCCTGTGAGAATTTTTCCTTGTTAATCTTCTGAACATATTGAGATGAGTGAGTTTTTATGCAATCTTAGATCAGATATTCTCATTTCTTGCAGATATCTATTTGAGAATTCACATGTTTACTTGAGAAGATGTTGAAGGCCAAGCATGGTAGTGAAACTGTTGTCAGCTTAGACATGTCAGTTGTTTTCCCAGATTGGTTATTTTACCCATCAACTCTGTTAAGCCAGATTCAGCCACTCTACGGCCACTGCAAGCTGTTGGGAGTCAGTAAAAAAGGTGATACAAAGGAAAGCTTAACAAGACCTTCCTGAACTTCTTAGCACTTCAAGATAATCTTAGAAGAGGAAAACCGTTTTCATTCCTTTCGACCTTTCTAATGTCGATCGAAACAAAATAATTTATGAAATCTCGCAATCTTTCATCACTCGGATATCCGTTTTTGAGCTGGTCCTGCCTATGCATGCCTCCTTTTCGTACACCCTCCGGAGTTCCAACCCTCTCCCACTATCTCTTGCTGTTCTGCAGCGCGCACTTCACAGTGGCCTTCTCCCAGTCCCATAAACATATGTTCTTTCTTCTGCATGGTTAAGCCGGCTACATGATACTCAAACAGTGCCCAGGGTATTTAAGGAGATTAAATCTCTTTAAGTGCCAACTTGACACAGCACCTGTAACCACCACATTTCATCCTTATGTAGTATGGATGAGCCAGCAGAGGCAGTAAGCTATCCATGTATAAGGCTGGATATGCCCCTGATACAAATAGTTATGTGACAGTCATTGTTGCAATGTGTTCATTCAGGAAGGCTGCCAATGGATTCTAAATGATGAAGGAAATGGTAATGAATATGAAACCAACACTAGTACAGGCGACAATGAAGAAATCGGCCCCAGCCTTAAGAGCTAAAAAAAACAGAGATGGAGAGCAGTTGAGTTTATTTTGTTCTTGGAACAGGAAGGTTGTCACACTGGATTTGAAACCTACGAGCTCGCAGTGGAGGTGTGACTAGAGCTTAAGGAGTTTGTTTTGGCAGCGAATGTTGTCATGAAGATGACTACAAAAGGTTTCATACCATATGCCAGGATAAGCAAAAGCTGGTTGAGGGACTTGCTGGTGTTGGCAAATGGGAGCTTCCTTCTGCAGTGAGAGAGGTTTGCAGAACTCGGATCTTAGCAGTGTTGGAGCACCATAATGCATCTAGGCTCAAACACATGGGTAACAAAATTTACCTTTTGCTTTTTATTATTAGTCATTTATACTCGTATATATTGATATGCACTGTAAAATTGGCTTGTGGTTACCTCCCTGATCCTGTTCACGACCAAGAAGAGATTTGCAAGTCAGGTCAAATGAATTCTGCACTGTGGTTATTTTTTGCCAAATGATATAATCACATGTTTACAAACCTAGAAATGATTTCATTTCATCATAGGTACAACTATTCTCTTTATATGTTAAGACTCATAAGGCCTGAAAGTATTTGTATGATTCGCTTGCTTTTTTGTTGCTTGTGTTACTGGTATATCATGCATTTTTTAGATGGGTTTGCAGAAAAGGGTGGGCCTGTGGATAAGGGTATAGGCTGCCAACAAATTGAGATTATGAAACCTAGTTAAGACGGTTCTTTGCTTATATAAAACTCAACTAAAAAGTGAAAACAACAGTTCACAGCTAAGCCTAGTGCTTATAAATAACCAATGCTTTTAAAAGACATCTTATTTTAACGCCGTGTCTTAACACTTGATCCGGGCATCCCATATACTTTCAGTTAATGAATGAAAAAGACTTAAGTTTATATTAACTGGAGATCCCTTGGGAGAGTGATGGAAGAAAATGCCTTAAAGATTGAATGAGAGTGAGATGGGAGAAGAGGCCGCATATGCCCTACATGTGACTGTGGTTAAGGGACAAAGCAAAGAGGGAACTAGGGCATGCTAGCAACTCACATGGCATTGACATGTTCTTTTCAACATCACTTTCTTTTCACAGCTAATACTTCCCCACTTTTATTCCAAGTAGTCCTTATATCAAGATAAAACAATCTCATGCAACCACACCCATTTGCCCCTTTGTGTGCCAACTGCCACAACCTTTTCATGTGTCGCCTAACCAATGCCTTTCATATCATTTCACCTACGAAAACCGAACGGGTTTTGATAGCTATAAGATCTCAGTCCAACTGCTAATTTCACACACGGCATCATCAGTATGATGAATCCCTGAATGAATACTGAGTTGACATGCTTGGAAGGTTTGGGATGGTTCTGTTGATGATATGATCTTGGAGATGTGGTTGGGAAACACCGGAATGTTCCATGTGGGCGCTAAGCCATCATGAGCAATGGCGGATCCACTGGGGGGCAACAGGGACCCCATGGTAAAAATCATATTAATAATTTCGACTAACTTTTTAATTTTATCCCTCAATTTCATCCAAAAATTTTATTAATGTAATTTGTCCCCTCGGAAAAAAAATTTCTGGAACCGCCACTGAGGGCTGGTGTATCGCACGAATAAAGAAAAACGAAAATATGAATGCTCATATGGGCCAGAAAGTTAGAAGTTAGAACATGAGAAAAGTTAATAACAGAAACTAGAGCTAGCTAGCAAAAAAAAACATTAAAGGGGATCCATGGTCACACCAGGGCACGTGCTGAACGATTCTCTCCTCATATGAGAAAGAGACCCTATTATTGTATGTACATACAATACAATAAAAACCCCAGGCTGTTCATAGCTGGCCCCAAATCTCATCCTCTCACCCCCTCCCATGTCTTCTCCCACTCATCAAGTTATAATACATCACTCTCTCATCTTGAGTTTACACCAAAAACTCTTCAGACTGGTAAAAAAAAGTTCTTCTGTTACACGTTGTCGTCTATCTAATATTTATTGTTGAAGGTAAACAAATATTTATGTTAAGATCTGAAGCAGAGTTAAAATATTGGTTAGTTTACCAGCAGATGAAATGCACTTGTCTGTTTATCTGTTCCAATATTCCACTGCTAAAGTGCAGGTTTATTATTTCAGACATTCAGCTAAATATAAAGGAACCTGTTTGTTATAGATTTTACTATTTCAGTGGTGGAACTAAACGCGGTAATGTTTTTCAAAAGTTAGATCCCTTTTCCGGTTAGTCAGTGGATGAAGTATATTTCAAAAGTTCAGAAAATAGACTATATAGCAATGATTATGAAAATAGTAAATACTGAAAGAAAGCTTTATTTAGAAGATATTTTTTAAGGAAAAAATTCCAGTGTATGGGTACTTATTTGTTTCTTTGGTTATATGCTTTCTTGCATTACAATTGCCTCCTCCTGATTATCTGTTAAACTGTTTTTTTTCCTGCTCCTGCCTATTCTCCTTGATTTCCTCTGGTCTGAAATTTCGAGATAAACACAAAACCTCAACCAAACCCTTGAATTAGAGAGCAGAAGAAGCGCGATTTTGTTTCTGTTATTGCAGTTGCTTGGTTCCCTCCTTTTTTTGCATTTTATTCTTTTTTGTATAAACAGAACGAAGCCTGTTACATACATTGAAGAAGACAGGGGAGGAAGCTGGTAAATTGGAAGTGTTTGTAATTCTTGATTTTGGTGGAATGGCCAAGCTTCCTCCAAAGATCCCGAATTGGCCGGATTTCAGCAACCAGAAATTTGTATCTCCTTACATGTCCTCCCTGACACCGGCTGCCCCAGAGAGTAACCCATCATGGGTGGATGAGTTTCTTTACTTCTCCTCATCGAGGCGCAGCAACCACCGAAGGGCCGTCAGCGATTCTGTTTCATTTTTCGAGCCGTCATCTGAGCCAGTTTTGGAATTGGAATGCGGTGGAGGGCGTCGTCAACGTGCCAGCACGCCGCCGATGCAGTATGCTAATGCAGCATGCCAGGATGATAACACGGAAGAGTATCTTCATCAGTTTGTGAAATTTGATGACGATGGTGAAGGGGAGCGGCTGGTTTCCTCCATGTTTAATAATGAGGAGGTGTCTTTGGCTCTGGGTGCCCCAGCATTGCCGCCGCTGGCAGCATTAGCCGTGTCAAACCCGTCCACGCCGTCAGATCTAGGCAGCGTCGAGGATGAGAATAATAAACTGGCTAATTTCCCCATTGGTGAGGCTACTGGTAATAAACTGCCGAAATGTGAAGCTTACAATGAGGTAGACAGCTCCATCAAATCTGAGTCTGAGGGGCAGCAGACATTATCACCGGCCACAGCAGGGATTGCCACCCCTGCTACGTCGGAGAGCGAAAGGATTGTTGATCCAAAAAGAGTAAAAAGGTAAACCCAAATCAGAACTTCCAGTTTTTTTTTAGCTGGTTCATATTAATCCATGTAACTCAATGTGCCTCATGGATCTTTCTGAGAAACTTTGTTATTTTCTGGTTTGTATCAGAATTTTGGCTAATAGGCAATCAGCGCAGAGGTCACGAGTGAGGAAAATGCATTACATATCTGAGCTTGAACGCAGCGTGACCACTCTACAAGTACGTAAATCATATTAAAATTTCCCTAACCCATACTTGATCAGAAAATTCGATATTCATGTATTCTGATGTGCAGGCTGAAGTATCCATATTGTCGCCGCGGGTTGCATTTTTTGATCACCAGCGTCTGATTCTCAATGTGGACAACAGTGCCTTAAAGCAACGCATAGCCGCTTTAGCCCAGGACAAGATTTTCAAAGATGGTAAGCTTATAAATCCGCAGCTATTTATTTATAAGCTTATTATTCAGATCATGACAGTAACTGACAATGTGCAGCCCATCAAGAAGCGCTGAAGAAGGAAATAGAGAGGCTGAGACAAGTGTACGAGCATCAGCAGAGCCTCAAAAACAACATGGACAAGGCTGCCGCCGGAGACGCTGCTAATGCTGCATCCTCCTCGCCCGCAGCTCCATTATCTGAACCTAAAGCCTGCATAGAGAATGAAGAGCAGCAGCTCATGGCAGCAGATTAGAGAAGCTTGTTAATATCTCCCATTGATTTAATTATTTGTTTCTAACATTCATGTCAGTGTCTGATCTGGGGATGAACCCAAACCTGTCATATTCCATTTTTAAAAAGGCCCCAAGTTGTGTACAAAATATTGAAATGGCCGTGGATGCTGCTGCATGTGTGAAACTGCTTTCTGCGCTGCGGAGGATCACATGACGTGTTTGGATGAGGGGGCTCACACACGAGGGAGGTCACATAATTGCAAGCTGTAGGAGGAAGATGGCGCATGTGCCATGGAGGGCATTCATGTAACTTCTTGTGCTTTTTTTTTCATGGGAAATTTATTAGTGGGGCTGTGCTATTGATTTCAATCTCTTCTCTTTTTTTTCTTTTTCTATTATATTTTCTCTTTACTTGTATTCAATGGCATTGGGTTTGTGGTGAAAGGAGGAAGCTTTTGTCTGCCTCTTGGGTTCCATCTACTTTTGTCGTCTCTGTGTCAGATTCTGCATAAGATATCGATATTGCAATGATAGTATGATACTGATAAATGAGGGCCAGTGAGATCTGAGATGTGCTTCTTAACATAAAATCAAGGTCCACTCCAAATTGACCAATTCAAAATCTGAGCTTGAAAAGCGATAATATAAGGGAAAGAAGCAACTCTTAGCAGTTGCATCCAGCATACTTATCCTTCTCACTGTCCATAATAAGCTAATGAGTTAAAGCTGTGTGAAACAAATGGTGGTGCCAATTACAATTTCCACAACATTGATAGATACAATAATAAGATAAGGGGAATAGGATGATGAAGACCCAAAGAGGATCGCTTGAAATGATTGGTGACATCTCAAGTGTTCGTGTGGGATTTGAACTGGCAGACTGGCAACACCCCCTACCTTTGCCGGCTACCTGAGATGAAAGCAACATGATGTGACAATAAGCAGCTAAGCATATAAACATAACTATCAGCTAAAGCATACATGCAAGCTTCATATAGGTAGTCACAGCTTACAATGGCGAATGCTCAGAATTTACACCAACCGTAAGTTGGGAAGTTTAGCTGAGGAAGTGTGTTAAAATTAGGAACTACCACATACCATTTCAATCGTCGGACATAGCAAGGTGCGCTGTAATTTCTTCAGTCGTCGCGGGCTCCCCCGCGAATTCTTCAGTCGTTGCGGGCTGCTCCGTGGTTTCTTCAGTCATGGCGGGCTGCATCGTGGTTTCTTCGGTCATGGTGGGTTGGTCCATAATTTCTTCAGTTTTCAAGCATTTCAGTATTTTTACTTTCTCCTCTAGAAGCAGCAACTTCTCATCAAGCTTATGAACACCATTATGATGACCTTCAAATACAGGATACCATTCTGCCTCAAAGCTCTTAAATGCGCTTTCTAATTCCAGACGCTTCATCCTATCTTCTTCTACCTGCTTGAGGCGCTGCCTCTCCAGTTCGGAACCACTTAGTACTACACCGCCAGGGCCCGCGTCTTTGTAAAGTGGTTCCTCAGGAAGGGGACATCGCGCTCTGTACTCAGAAAATTCACGACGGATTTCCTTTAAAGCCTTCCTGTAGGAATCTAATAAACCTTCCATTACAATAAGCTCACGATCAAGCTTCAGAATCTCCATATGACTCTTCTGACGCACTTCAATACTATTCTTTTCTTGATGTTCAATCATGTGATTGCGCTGCTGCACTTCAGCATATAGAAGTTGTTGATTCATGTTCATTTGTGCGCACTCCTGTTCTTTTGCCGCATACATCATCTTAGCCTTTCCCATCCAATGTTCTATGTTTTCCATGCACCTGTAAAAGTCAGATGGTTCTTGATGGTCCCACGTGTCATCACACCTTATTCTCTTATTTCCATCAGTAACTGATCGGTAGGACACATTTTGCTCATGGTTAGCGGTTCTTTTGAGAGTATTACCAAATGCAGTTGAACTAGCCTCAGCGTGCGAAGAAAAATGTTGCATTGGAGACTGATTAACAACAGGCAGGGGCGAACCAAATGCACCTTGAGATATGTTGACTCCTTGGAAAATGTGAGAAGATATGCCTTGGAGTGAATCAAATTTATCAGGAAGATCAATCCCTCCTTCCTCACCTACCTCGTCATCATTATCATATTCCTCCTCTTCCTCCTCCCCCTCCTCTTCATCCTCCTCAACGTCCTCATCCCCGTCAACCTCGTCATCATCCAGCTCTTCTTCGTCAACTACATCTTCTGCTCTTCCTTCTACGTCAAAGGAACCCTTATCTCTACCAAGACTGCACTGCCGCAAAAATGGTACCCCTTCAGCATTATTTTCATCAAGTTGCCAGTTATCAGAATCTCCTAAGCCAAGATCGTCAAAATTCATAACATGGTCTAGTTGTGCATTTTCTTTCCCAATGTTATCCTGCTCTATATTATCCTGCTCGATATCATCCTGCTCGATAGCATCCTGCTCAATGTTATCCTTCTCAATATCATCCTGCTCAATATTATCCTGCTCCATATTATCCAACTCAATATCATCCTGCTCAATATCATCCTGCTCAATATTATACTGCTCAATATTATCCTGCCCAAGAGTCAACTCCACACTGGGTTTTTCAGACTTCACCTCTAAACAATCATTATGCAGATCCATAAAATCATTGCTCTTATCTGTCTCGATGTGACTATTGAATTCTTTTTTATGAGTATCAATATTTGCATCACTAGCTTTAACACCTAAGAATTCCTCATTAATCTTTTCATTAGCAAGAACTTCATTTACACTAACATCCATCTTCTCAAACTCACTCTCTTTACTAATTGTTATAGCCATCTTCTCATCAGAATCCTCATCTCTAACAGCGGTATCTACATGTTCTGCGCCCACTTCAACCATTGCCACATCCCCACCATCTTCTTCTTCCTCCTCTTCTCTCACACTAACATCTTCATCAGGCTCGGCTAGAAAGAGTCTTTCATTCTGGTGCTTCATCAAGTGCTGCAAATGTGAAGCATAATAACAATCCACCAAGTGTAGACCCTGACTTAGCTCCTTCTCCACCATATACCACACCAAACTGGCCCACTCTACTCTATCTGGATGCCCTTTCCTAATCATTTCAATCCAATGCATGACTTCTTCTGGCAGTATCCATGTATCCTCATCATGCAGAAGCATCCAATTCGACATCAACTCCTCAACAAAACGAATAGTTTTCTCAGAAGAAAACTCCGCATCCTCATCTACTATTGTAATCAAACCATTACAATCTTTCTTCACAGGAGGCAACTTCAACGAGCGCCCGAGATCAGCCCTACTCACCTTGACCCTAAACCCATTCACTTCACTTACCCTCCCTACCTTCTTGTAGTTGACAACCAATTGAGCGATCAGATCAGCACGCAGATCACTACCATCAAGCTCAACGTGAACAAAATCCCACAACCCTAAACGCCGCAGAAGATTCTCATGCGACCCAAAATCTAGAGCACGATTAGGCACAAAAGGGATCAACTTTAAATTACCCATCAATCTCTGAACTTTATGCTGCACGGCCTCAAACTGTTTCTTGTTCATCCTCTTCCGCTTCGGTCTGCGCCGAGACGAAGTGGGTTTCGCGGCGACGGGGACGACGTGCGTATCCGCACCACTCCGGCTAGGGGAAGAGAGCGACATGCCAAGCTGCGGCTCCGAATCCTCTTCGGCTTCTTCGAGATCCTCTTCCTGAACGTCAATCAGGGTCGAATTGTTCTCCTTCGGAGGATACTCGGTGATTTGGGGATCTAGGATTAGGGTTTCCGGAAAATGGGGCTCCTGCTGTTGAAGTTGGGTTTCGGGGAAATTGAGGTTTCGGGTATGGGGCTGCTGTTGATTGACTTCCGCAGAATGTTGTTGGAGTGGGGATTGGGGATCATCGCGGGTCATCATTTGGCGGATTGCTGGCTACTGCTTCTCCTGTCCCCAGAAACCATGTATGATGCTATACCTTTCGCTTTCGTGCTTTCCTTTTCACATTTCATGTAACTTAGGGGTCACTTTCCCGCATGTGAAAATTTGGAAGGACTCGTCTGTAATTTTACAATCTCATTTATAGTGTGCTGTTTTTTAAATTTAGTTTAAGAAAATAATTATTAAACTAAACAGATATGACTAAAATTAAGGGTATCTCATTCTATATAACAAAGGTTCATGTCAAATTTTATTAGATGAATTTGCACTAAATTAAGGGAATCTCAAATGACTAAACACATAGTTATCAAAGCTGGACCGAGAGTCGAACCGGTCAGAGTTCCGGTTCTCGATTTACCGGTCGAACCGGCGGCTCGGTCCCGTTCGACCGCCGATCTGATTCATCATAGTGTTTAGTATATATTTACTTAATAATGTTAATTGTTACATGGGCTTGTGTAGCCTAGTGGTAGGGAGTCTGACAAAAACTCAATAGATCCAGGGATCGAATTCTTGTGACTTAATTTTTAATAAAAGTTCAGATTTAACATAGTCCCCATCAATAAGGAAATTTTATATATTAACCGGTATCCAAACCGGCTGGTTCACATCGGTTTTCCCCGTTCTGACCGGTTTGATGCAGTTGAACCTGGTATCTATTGCAGAGCGGTAAGATGGTTCGAACCAGACCGGACCAATCACCAGTTTCCGGTTCGACCGGTTGAACCGGCCGGTCCGGTCCGGTTTTAATAACTATGACTAAACAGATTGATTTAGATGAATTGAGTCCATTTTCATGGAAATAAGACGTATAATTATTGTATACTAATTTAGTTTTGTACACTGATTTGTAAATACTAATGTAGTTTATTCTTTACTCAGATTTTTTGAAAGGATTTAGATCATGTGATGCAAAGTCAGTAAAAAGTCATTTAAAATCAGGTGGTTTTAGCCAAAACCAGATAGTTGCACCTATCATATGCTGACACATGTAATATAGAATTTTAATTATATTTATATTTTACTGACACATGTTATATATTGTTGGTTGTTAAATTTTGAAACGACTCAGCTTTAGTGTGGCTGTTTAATGTTTATTACGTTGTTGTTTGGGTCATAGTTATCAGAACCGGACCGATGATCGAACCGGTCAAGGTCCGGTTTATTACTTTGAGATCCTAATTCTTTTTGAAATAGGTTGCATTGGTATTAAATTTCTAGCGGCTTTTCAAATCTAAACATCATCTATTTCTTATAAATATTTTTTCAGATCTATTTTTTTATAATTTTATATCAAATTTACTTCGTTCTTGATTAATTTTGCATTCTATCCTATTTTCTAAATTGATGTTCTTATATGTGTTTTGCCTACCTGACCCGCTGACAATGACACTAAGTATTTCATATGCTCACAAATCGCACATAGAAATGCATAAATAAATGTTGTATGAGCAAACATGTTTTATTAAAGAACGTGGAGTGTTTGAATCAAGTTTGGTTTCAAGAACTTCAAAATAGCCTAAAAATTATGTTTGAATTGTTTAAATGTCAAGTTTGGTATTTCAGCAGCTCAAATATGTCTTATTAGAGAACTTTGAGTTTTTGAACCAAGTTCAATTTTAAGAACTTTAAAATAGCATAAGAATCATGTTTGAATTGTTTAAATACAAAATTTGGCATCTAAACAACTCAAACGTATTTTATTCTTGATGTTGAGTTTTTGAAAAAAGTTCGGTTTCAAGAACTTCAAAATAGCTTTAAAATCATGTTTGAATTATTTAAATGTCAAGTTTGGCACTTAAACAACTCAAACATGTTTTATTAGAGAACTTGGAGTGTTTGAACCAAGTTTGGTTTCAAAAACTTCAAAATAGTACAATAATCATTTTCGAGTTGTTTAAATGCCAAGTTTGACATTTAAACAACTCAAACATATTTTATTCGAGAACTTAACATTTTTAAATCAAGTTCTTTAAATGCCAAGTTTGAACCAACTAATCATGTTTTGTTTTCTTGGTGAATGCGGATGGATCATAACATGCTGATCTCGATTAGGGAGTCAGAGAATCCCTCAATTGCTTCATTGCAACAAGTAGTGAAGGAATTGAGGGTCTAGGACGATGTATTCGGAGAGTCTTATAGTGTGTACCCTCCTGCATGGTCTGAGTCGTAGGGTTCGTAGATCTGGGAGATAATTGGACGTTCATAGGAGTTTACAGTAGACTATTGCACGTGGAAGAGCTTCCAAACTCCTCCCACTAGGGATGCATACATGCTGACTCAACTTGTTGATCAGATCCGCACCACGAGAGTTGAGGCGCAGGCGGCCAAATAATGTGCGGGCACTTCAGTCTTGGAGATATTGGCTTTTTGAGCTCAATAGAACCAGCTGGTGCAGCAGCAGAACGAGTTCATGCGGATCCTGTCTAAAAGATCGCGGCTCCCGGCTGCCTCACCCCACAACTTCCTTCTATATTTCTCATATTATGGATATTGAATATTGTAAAATTTTAGTATTGTGCAATACATTTGTTTATTAAATCACTACATTCATGTAATCTACAAATGGTATAGCAGGGAAACATGTTTAGTTTTTATTTTGTATCATAAATCATATAACATTTTTCAATGTATTTTTTTAAAAAAAATCATGTTTGACCGTAAACATACCAGAAACTTACTGGATATCTTCGATCGCGTCCACTGTTGTAATATGGCCACAAAAAGACTGGAAATCAAGATAGGAAAGTGACTGGAATGTCCCCGAAAATATTTACTAGTGGACGGTTTCGGCCGGCTAGTTTTGGCTGATTGTTTGTCAAAATTTTATTTTCTGATATTTTTCGACCACTTCCTGGCCGGTCAAGGACCTAATTTTGGTAGTGAGAAGAGATTAGGATGCATACTAAAAAATGTGGCATTAAGAAGGACTCTCTCCATTCTAATATAATAGTCATTTGAGGTTAAATTTAGTAGATTAATAAGTATTAATACTAGTGGTTGACCAAATTTAATAGAAAGGTCGTTAATGTCTTTTTTAATTTCATTCAAAAAATAAAATTGTTAGATTATTATAGTGAGAAATAATTATTTATTAATTATGATAATGAATCAATTAGTGTTTGATATTTTAAATTAGATTATTAATATTAGATAAACATTAAAAAATGTTAAGTAACACATAAAAATAAATAAATAAATTCCATAAAAAGATAATAGAGGGAGTATGATGTGGAGGTGATCGAATAAAAGATTATTAAGTACGAGTCATTTAGTTAAATGAGTAATATTACTAAACATGTATCAGTTTTAAGTCGCGATTAAATTATAATCTAATTACGGTAGTAAAAGTCCAACATATACAATACAAGAAAACCTATTTCTTTTGAGGGGTAAGAAATTTATCTACATTAGCAAGTAACATGACAGTAATACCCTCGCGCAAAAACTATAGTGTTTTTGATATGTATAGATAATTTAATAATTAATATATGAAAGAGAAAAAAGAATAAAAAATAAATGTGGGAATAAATATGGAAGATTTTTTATTTTTTTCTTATATTAATGACTAAATTATTCATATATTTAAAAAACACTAAAACTAAATACGTGAGAGTATTACTATTTTTTCACATGCTAATGTAGCCAAACAAAGTCACTAAGTCCTTCTTTTAAACCTTGTATATAAATTCCTATTCGAATCGATTTATTATATGAAATATATCTACGCTACATTAGAAATGAATAATTATATACTAGTTAATATATCACATGAGCTCATTATTAGTGTTCCGCTCCCTACGGCATTTCTTAGTTTGATTTCTCCACTAAATTGATTTGGTCGTAGGTTTTCAAAGTAGGTGATCAAACTTTTCTAATTGAATTTTGTTTGGAATTCAGATAACTTAATGTTTTGGGGGATGGAATTAAATTTCGAGAGCGACTTTTACATCTCTTGCGGATGTTTTACGGGCATTTGACGTCAAATTGCTGCTATTAGAAGTTGAATCTGAAACCTAAAAAATCAACCTGAATGATTCAAATTATCTCAACCCTGTACCAAAATAACTTTTAATCGGTGATTTTGAGAAGAAAATTAGATATGTTTGAATCTAGCTGGGATACTGTGAAACAAAGTGTCGTGTGTGAAATGAGGAAAATGAAGGCCGAGAATATGAGCAATAACAACTCCTGACTATTCTAAGTGTGAGACTAAAATGTCACAGGGTACATGACACGAGAGACCAACTTGGCCAAAAGAAGACTAGCTAAAAGTCTAGCACTTGGCTTGTTAAACACATATACTTAAAAGTCATATTTTAATTATTATTTTTTTAATTTCACACACCAGATTATTAAAATATTTTAGTTCACAATGTGATAATTATGGATAATTTATCTTTCACCTAATTTATGAGGACTACATCCTAAACCACAAATTTATCACCAAACTTTTATTCATATACCTCATGCTATTTTTGTGAGTACATCATGTAGGATTTAATATAGCAGATTAAGAAAATATTAATATTAGTGGTGAGTGAATATAATAGGCAAGCGGTTAAATTTTTTAAATTTCGTGCAAAAGTAAATATGATAGGTTATTACTGGTGTGAATAATTTGTTTATTGACTGTGATAATGAAGTGATTAATTTTTGATATTTTACAATAATTATTAATATTAAATACGCATTTACATTTGTTTATGACTTATGAGCAAATATGAATAAATAAATTATGACAAATAAAATAGAAGAGAGTGAGTAATAAGTTGATGACCAACTAAATAAATTATAATCACCCGACACCATTGACTATTTGACCAGGAAAATGTATTATTGTATATTTAGTTATTTATCTACAAGGTAGAGTATCCGTCAAACCGACAGATTTGGATTGGTTCGGTTTGAAAAAAATTAAAAACTGAATCAAATTATTAGTCATCGATTTTTTGAAATTTGAAACTGAACAGATCCACTAACATTTAAAATCGAACCGAACCAACCGTTTTCAAACCGAACCGACCGATTTCAAATCGAACCAAACCAATCGAGACCGAACCGAATCGACTGGAACCAAACTGAACCGACAGAGAGCATCGTGACGTAAGCAAAAAGTGTATAATAAACAAAATATAAATAGCTAATTACTGTCTCTCAGCGTCATCACCAGTAGCCTACGCGCCGAGCTCCACCTCCGGTGGCGCAGGCGGCTGAACCTGCCTCATCGACGATCTGTCTCCACTGAGCATCCTCCTAAACGAGCTCATCCGCGAAGTCGACGCAGCTGAGCCTGGTCCGCCTTTGGCCACCGCCACTGGTGGCTCACCATGTTCGATGTCCGCGGGCGGAGCCGAGGGCTCGACAGCCGCCGGCTCAGCCTCGGCTCGGCAAAGCGGGCAGCTGGAGTTGAATTCAAGCCACCTATCAACGCACGCCACGTGGAACACGTGCTTGCAGTTGGGCAGCTGCCTGACCAGCTCCTCCTCCTCCAACAAGCTCAGACAAACCGAACACTCCATCGCCACGTCATCGCTTCTGTACTCACCGGTCGGGCTCAGATTCTTGAACTTGAAAGTGGGGAGAGCGGCCACCACGGCGGGGCTGAGGCCCGGCTTGGGGACGGCGGCGGACTGGGGCAGTGACCGGGAGTGTTGCGACAGGGCGAGGCGGCGGAGGGCGTTGGCGCGGCGGCGGTTGAGGCGGCGGCGGAGGACGAAGCGAGCGTAGATGTGGAGGGCGAGGAAGAGGAGGATAACGGAGGAGAGGGAGATGATGGCTATGATCATGATCCTGAGATTGGCGGAGCTGCTGCGGTCGCCTCGGGGCATCTGATGCCACCATCGTCTCTTGTCGTCATCGTCGCCAGACATGGATGTGGAGGAGGAGACAACGCCGTGCACGGCGGCTGCTGACCGTGTGGTTCAGTCTGAGGTTTTTGATTGGGAGAGAGAGAGAGTCGTGAGTGTTGGAGCTGTGTGTATACGTGGGCTTTGTCCGAAATGTTCTCGTACATAAATATTCAGCAGATGTGTGTGTGACTAAATCTAAATATCTTGTTTTGATTTCGAATTTTCTCCTGTGAGTTTGAATGTTGACTGCATTAACAATTTATTCCACAGGCTACGTTTGGTGCATGGAAAATTTGTTAGAAAGAAAAATTTTATGAGAAAATTGGTATAATTTAATGTTGGATTTAGATTGAAAATAGGAGAGAAATGAAATTAGGTGGAAAATTGGATAAAAATATAAATTTTATTCTTAATCGATTAATTTGATATAATCTAATTAAGTTCAATGTATCTGAAGCAGATAAACATTTATTCTATCAAGATTAATGTATCCAATCAATTCAATTTAGGAAGGTGATGAAAGTTGATATTTCCTCTTGATAATAAAAAATGAAATAGTTTTTTGTATTTTCTTTCACATTTTTCATATGATACCAAATAAGAGGAAATTAGATGAAATTCTTCAAAAATTCTATTACCTTCCTATTTTCCCCCTATTTTTTTTTTCAATTTTGGTAAGCAAAACACTGCCTTAGTTTTTGTCTATTTATTTGGCCTTTTATGTGCGTTTGAGGATTTGTCCAGGTTTTTGATTTACTTTCCACATTCTATATATTTATTAAAACTCACATTGTGAAATCCTTATTTTATAAAAGAGATGTCCACCTTGTAAAAGTTATGTAGTGTTAGACAAAATGATGTTGTTTGGCTTTTTAGTTTTGTTTTAGGATTTTGTGATATTTAAGATATACACAATATCTTAAAATCTCAAAATTTAAAATAAATCCTAAAATCTTATAACAATAGCACCTTAAATCCTTAAAACGAAAAAATAAAATAAAAAAGCAAAACGACATTGTTTTACCCATTTTTTGCCGATTTCATATTTTCTGTCTTTAATCAACAACAACAACAAAAATAATTCTACGCTTGTAATAATCAAATCAACTTAAAATTTCCATAAAATTTAAAAAGAATACATTAAATATTAACGTATTAATTTTGTTCAACAAATAATATTAATATCTCTTTAATTCACTCAATTTGGGTTAACGATTCTGAATGTTTTCTAACAATCTCAATGTTTTTGGTCCGAGCCTTTGTGATATCGCATTTGTGTTTATATACGTTGGAGGTGTGCGTCAACCAACCCGTATTGAATATGGATACCTCTGTCAAGATAGAAAGATGAGCAAATCTGACATCCAAAAAAATCAAACTGATCAAAATTATAAATGCAATGAAAATGAGAGGCTGTCCATTTGTTCAATATCTTGGTCACAGTTATGGTACTGTGATGTGGTTGAGCAATTTCTATCTACAAATCCTTAAAAAGCTACCAGAGATGAAGTGATGATACTCTAACAAATAAACATTATGAACTGAGTTAATCTACATAATTCAAATTGTGAAAATTATTGATTGGAATATAATGATAGATATTGTTTATTTTATGCGCGTGTGCTTAAATGGAAATACAGTTTTTTTAAAATTAAAATTCTTATCTAATTATGTTATATTTTATATTTATTTGACTACATTATAGTACATATTTTGAATATAAAATACTAGTCATTGATGAAGTTAACGGATATATAAGGTGACACCTTATATAACTTAGAAAAGGAATCAGGAAAATTAATATTATAATTACTTTAAAAATATCAGGATGCTTTGGGCATATTCCTACACAATAAAACCTAAAAAATTTAAAAAATTAAATCCTAAACTCCAAAATAAAAAAACTCTAGACCTCAATTGTTCGAAACCCTACAACCAAAAATTATGAAACTTAAAACTTCATAACTCTAATGCCCAAATACACGAGAATCCTAAAATGCCTAAAATGAATAAAATAATAATAAAACTATATTCTTTTATCCGATTCCTTACCTAAACAATATAAGATTTGATGTCCTATCTATTTTTCCATCATAAATTTCAAAATTCTAGCCGATTATTCAAACTACAGTGTAAAATGACGTCATAGCTGTAGAGAACATTTGAACTCCAATGGTCAGTGACATTCTGAATAAAATGCAAAATGTACATGTTTTAATAAATATTTAATTTTAACAATTGTTGTGGTGCCAAAATGAATTTTGATGAATGTAGTTATAAAACAAATTTATTAAATTCAATCACAAAGTAATAACATATTTGATTTTTAAATAATTTGATCAGTTTTTTTGTAAAGATCTGCCATCAAAACTCACCGCGATTAATATTTATGGGATATATATTTTTTTATTTTGTCATTTACAAAGGATAAACACAAAGAAAATACGCACGCACCCAATAACCAGCATGAAGCTTCGAATCAATCTATTGATTTGATTAGTTAATTAGATACTTATTTTCATTTGCCATTAGTTAACTAATTATTTTGTAATATTAGAACAAGAAAAACTAAACAACTAATAAGAAAAACTAATTAACATGGAAATTAATACAAAATAAATAAAAAGACTTAATATGATCGAAATGGTGTCGTTTTATAGGTGTTTTATTAATTATATTTATACAGTATTTCGGTAGATTATTAATAATTAAACATCTGACAAAGAATGAAAATCTATTATTATTATGTTGCTTAGAAGAGTGTTAAATAATTATCAATTAGTATAATAATATTGCTATATATAAAAAACATGCCATAAGTTAAAATGTTAAAATATCATGTAACGAATATTTGATTGATGATTTAATCATTTTAATTTTTAAGGAAGGAGTTGTCAATGAAGGAATGTGGTTTTGAGAAAAATAGAGATGGTTTTGAGAAAATATAAATAATTTTGTTATTGAATATCCAATTACAATTTAACATGTGTCAACTAATATAATTAAGTTTAATTAATATTTTTTTATTTACATATGATAAATGATCATAAGAAAATGTGATTGTTTTCTTGGTTGTGTCCCGGATAAGAATCTATTTTTGAATAATTCAAGTGCAATGAATATTGATCGTTTTTCATAAATTTGAGTTTGACTTATCATTTTTATGTAAAAGTTTATAATAAATATTATGATGACAGATTATCGAATTTTACTTCGAAAATATATTTTTATTATAATTTTATAATATCTATATTTTGAGTTATTTGCATTCAAAAATTAAAATAATTTTTTAAACGACAAATAAAACATGATCATGAAGTATTAAATATCTCATCATAAATAGTTATTTCCAACAAATAACTAACCGAATTTGTTATTTCTATCAATTTATTTTCATTAAGTATTTATATCTAATGCAGCCAGATAAATTTACCGTCAAAATAGTTTTTTGAAAAATAAAAATAATATTATATAAAATATGAATAATTTTTCAAATAATAAATAATTTTATTTAGACAAGACACATTAATGCCTCGTGGGTTGCTTAAATTCACAGGCCCAGTAACATAAAACCAAACAATAATTCACGACACTTTCCCAAATTGCCGCATCCCGGAAACTCGCCAACTTTGTCTTCTAAATATTTCCCCCAAAATTAATTTTCTTTTTGAATCTCCCTCGTCGCCTAAAACAACCAAAACTTTCAGAAATTCAGCTCCAAAATCGACCTTCCTCCCTCCACAATTTCTCCAAAAAGATTCACACCCATCAATTTTTCCAACCCCAAGATGCAAGCTTTACCCAGTCCCTCCAATTTCACTACTACAAATCTCGCCTGTTCATCCCCAGTTTCCACAAACCCTAATCCCACCGCCGCCATTCCCCCAGATTCACCCGCTGCACCCAAATCACCAATGGCCGAACCCTCTTCTCCGACTGCAGCAGCAGAAGTTGGCGCCAACAAGGAGAACATTTGTCCAGTCACCAATTTGGCGGCCGATTCGGGTGTGTCGCGGAAGAGGCGGAGGTTTGTGAGGAAGCCGCTCGCGGATATCACCAATCAGTTCGAGCAGCGGAATTCGTCTAGTGCGGGGCTGTTCGGGAGCTCAGGTGCTCCCGGCCAGAAGACATTGAAGAGGAAAGCTGGGTCGGGCGATTGTGACCTTGAAGTGAAGATAAGCAGCAGATCGAAGACGCTGAGAACGAGCTTCAGATAGGTTGCGAGTTATATATACTCGACTCAGTCCAAGTTAGTCAAATGTTTGACTCACATTTGGAGTGTAAATCTCTGTAAAATTGTCATTTTAGATCAGCTGATTTCTGCTCAATATCAATCTACGCTGTTCCGAGATCCGATGGATCATTCATGATTAAACTGGTCTTGAGAAACCCTTTCATTGTCACACGCATCATTTCGGTTACAAGTAAAGAAAGAAACATGCTGGGTGACTTGTGACGCTCCTCCCTGCAAATTTTACCGATACTTTTCTTATAATGGATGTGATTCATGTACGGTTGATTTACGAAATGTTGCCGAGGATTTTCCCTTTATAAGCTTTCATCACATAGCATATACAAGCTTACAACTTCTAAACGACAAATGGAAATTCGCTCTGTCATGTATTGGTGAATTACTAGTGCTGCAAGGATGATGAATGTAGAGTTGCTTTGGCACTAGTGGTGATTTACTAACTTGGTGCAAAGATGGTGCCATGAAAAATTTAAGGATGAGTCACTAACCGTGGACTTTTCTGCAGAGCTCGGTATGGAGATTGTGCAGATCAGCACCAGCAAAAGCACCGGTATGTTTTGTTTTACTCAGTTTACTGCGAATGCTGATATGATCATCGCTTTTGACTTTTTTCTTTTAAAGCCTTGACTCATTCTGCATAGGTAGTTAAGACAGTGGATGGGTGATGAGCGTCAGCATCAGCCACAATTATATCCAATACACATGTAAGTATGTGAGATTCCTCATCTGCAGATTCTTAAACTATTCCATGAAAAGTGCTGCGTTATGATATTGCGTACTGGCCATGACGTGCAATAAAAGTATGCGAAACTCGATATAACATGCTGATGCATTACCTGTAAACATTTTTTTATGAAATCCGCTTATACTGCACTTCATGTTCGCCTCATACCCGTATTATCCCAACCCTTCCGAGTCCTGAAAACCCATGTGCCCTCAGTTTGAAAATTTTATATGAGATCGTTTCTAAAGGTCAACCACATGTACTGAAATGCTTTTTTCATTTTTATGTCAGCAGTGGCATCCGGAGAAGCTGATTGACGCGCGAGCCCAGGCCACACAAGTATGTACGCATGATAGGCTTGACGTAAGGTAAGAGTGGCCCTTCAAACCTCGTAGAGGAACTTAAAAGAGAGCATGCTTTCAGTTGAAAGGCCAAGTAGATATACAAGTGTTTTCTTCTTTTTGATAGTATAAGAAATTAAAATCAACAGCCTCGGCTTTTTCTTTTCCGGAACCCACTGACTAGACAAACACTCAGACAACATGAATACTATTAGTCTGTCCATGAACAAGTTCTTTTTGTTGAGCCGCTCATATCTCGAAACAGACTGGCGGATGACGCCTTTTTTCATATGATAATGCAGCGTGTTAATCTTACTATATGTGCATGTGCGTATGCTCTTCCTTGTATGCTCGGTTAAGCCATGAAGTGGCCGAGTCTCCGGCTATATATAGCTGCGACTTCGTATCATTGTAATCATTCGAACTCACTGATTTCTACGCAATTTATAAGCTATATAACTAACTGCTTTATGGCCAACTCGCCGAGGCTCTTCTGGTTAGTCATTGCTCTGATCTTTCTCTCATTCACAGAATGCCAGTCTAGGCCGCTGGCAGAGACGACTGTGCAAGCTGCGCCAGCTGCAGCATTGGGGGGTCACCTCGGACAACTGTTTGACGAACCAGGGCCAACCGGGTCGCCAGTCGAGCTGTCCAAAAGAGTTAGTCCCACAGGACCGGATCCGCACCATCATTGAAAATTTTCAACGGAGTAGTGTAGTGCAAATCCAGCTTGTTAGGGGTCTCCGGCCTCTTCTACTTGGTGGTAGAAAGCTGAAGCTTATGTAATGTTTTCTTCGTCGTGTGCGAGAGTTCTGACGTGTCGTTTTCTGACATTTGATGATTTCCAAATGAGGAAATCTTCTATGATCCCATGAAGATGCATGTAAATGGTTTGATTTGGAAGAGAAGTACTGCCCATTTTCATGCTTACTTTTTCCATCAGAATAATAATTTGCATGGCAAAAATAAATCAAATTATTTTATTAGAATACAATGATTTCTAGAAGATCCTAGAAATGCCCATGTTTGCAATTTGGCTGCTGAAGTCTGTCAACTACGTGAGGAGAGATTGCACGTGAAAAACGACATTGATCCTTTTGCAAACATGATTTAACCTCGGAAAAATAGATTTGATAAAAACATATCAATCATTGATCTCTTCTCGTAATTAACCTCTGTTCGATCCTTTTGCTCAACTCGTCCGGCATTCTTCATGGAGAATCGGATCATTCCCCAGAACGGCATCTTTTGCTGCTCCTCGGCTCATGTTCGAAAGACAGTTCCTTGGCTTAAAAGAAGTGCTTTCACTCTGTTTCCATCACTGGCCCGGTTTCAGATGAACCCATATTCATCCAGAACAGCAATATGTCGTTTTATATATCAGCTGATGAAGTGCTAGAAGATGTTTGATAGACTGCCTGAGAGAAGTGTGGTGCCTTGCAGCCCTCTGATTTGTTTGTGGGGTGGAGTTTTTTTGTGAAATGAGACGTCGTGGGTATAACCGTATATGCCAACACAGTTACCGTTGGTGGAGTTTTGTCTTGCCCTGCGTTGGATATTTTCAGGGCTAGGCAACTGCATGCACTGGTGATGAAGAATGGGTTCTTGTATGCTGATACTTTTACAGGTGTCACATTGTTAGGCTTCTTGGGGAGGAATCAGGAATGGATGCTTGGATGGGGCAGTTGAGTTGTTAGAGGATGAGCCTAGGAAAAGCTTGGTCACATGGAATTCATTGATAACGTTATTGGGACGTTATCTGTTTGTAGAGGAACGTTTATTGCTTATTTCGTTCCAGGAAAGGTGCTGGTTTATCTGATTTTTTTTTTTCTGGTATCCGACAGGATCTTAAGCTATGTGCAGGGCGACAATTGTACTGGACAGGCATCAAACATGGTTTACACAGTGCTTGTCTGTTTCTAATGCAGCTCTTAGCATGTACCTAATATGCTTGGACATGATCTCAGCTCAGCGGTTGTTCCACAGCGAAGAAGCAATCAGAAATGCGTGCAGGTAAGATAACACCTCACAAATTCACAAGTGTCATTACTCATTAACTCATGTGCAGACTTGCAGAGCAGACTGGGGCGGTTCACCTTGTCAGCTGTTCTCCGAGTTCTATTATTCCAGCTAATGTGGCTGGGGCGGTTCATAGCAGAATCTGCCAGTAGCAGAAAACACGAGGTTAATATAATATGTTCATTAGAGAACCTGACAATGTTGAAAATGGATGGGATTCCCATAGAGGCTTTATTTCCAATTTTCAAGCTCATGCAAATGGATGACATTTATTCTGACAATTACGTAATTATCAGTCTTTTACGTGCTTCTGCTAATCTCTGCAATCTTGCGTAGGGGAGCTCTCGATACACACGGTCTTTTGATGAAAACATGACTTGACAGTTGATAGTTGTGACAAATTAACATGCAATGCTCTGGTGGACATGTATGGAAATTTTGGGAAACGTCCGGAGTTCAGTGAAATATTACAACCATATGACAGACAGAAATCCGATAACATAGACGCGTCTAATTTCAGACCTGGCCTCCATGGTTACACACATGAAGGTGTTCATAGAAATGGAGTCATCAGGGTTTAAGCCAAACAATGCGCTGTGAAGGAAGCTGAGCTAGTTATTATCAGTATACCTTCTCCAACAGATACCAGAAACTGTAGAATGTTCCAAGCCAATAGCTATTATGGCCAGTGTGCCCTGTTGGAAAGATTATACAGGGTGGATTAAGCGCAAGGATGAAATGATGTTGTAAGCATCATAAGCGTTGCTAATGGTGAACGCAACTTCTGTTTGTCCTGTGGGGAAGTGACGCACACCGATGAGAATGGGGAAAAAAAGGAGCATTCCGATGTGGATGCTAGTCATCTTGTCCTTGTGTTTTGGAGGTATTTGTCTGCTCATTTGACCTGAAACATTGTTAATGCTAAAGAATGGTTTCTTTCTGGAAAGAAAAACCTCAGAAGTGCTCTGTCTACTTGCTTATCTAATTGTCAATGTTTGCTTTTGGATGAGCTATTTTATTACAAACAATTAGAAAAAAAATTACAAAATAAGCCTTTTTTTTTTCTTATCTCCTTTTTGCACGAGGTTTCGACTGCGCCACTGAAAGCGAAGGAAATTAGCTCTTCAATGCTCTTTTGATGAACCATTGTTTATTGACTTTTGCAGGATCATCATCACAGAAGTGGACGATGGAAGGTCTATGCTGAGAAGTTACTGGTAAGAAATCCACTTCACTTTATTTATCATGACTACTTGGTTTTGCACCTGATCACATGTCCTGAAATCGAAGCATAATATAAACAAGCGAGAGCAATGAACTTTTGAATTTTCGGGTCGGCTCATATTGGATTGTATTTCCATTGTAACTCAAAAGTGCAGACTTGTAAGTTATATTTCAACATCCAATATAAGTCACATCTTCTTTTTCTCAGTTATTACTCACGAATCTTCCCGTCACTAGGGGAGATGTCACATGCTCCCCCTCGATCAATATTTTGCTTTGCCCCTCCTTGTGGCATGCGTTCTCATCGTAAGTTCGCCCTCTGCGTCTCCCCGTCTTCTCTTGGGGTCCAAGACACGTCTCAGTCGTCTTGCGGCTCTCCCTGACCCAGTCAGCTCACGCGCACTTTTTGCGAGCCACTCTCACCGCATTGCGACGTCCTTCATTCTTGGGGAGCCTTCATTCATGCCCTTGGCTGTTGAATTTTCGAGTCAGCTCATATTGGATTGTATCCCCCATTGTGACTCAAAAGTCCAGGCTTGTAAGTCATGGTTCAACAATCCAATATAAGTCTCCTCTTCCCCGCACTAGTTGATGTGGGATATTTCGCCAAATAATTACTCAACATAAACATGTTGGAGCATAGCAGGATTCGGTGGAATATCTATGGCCAAAATTAATGAAACACTAAACATTATTGAGAGTAATGGAATGTTAAAAAAATCTCCATAAACACTTAACATAGGAAAATATGATTTTGGAGCATTATACGTTGTACCAGATACATCCGTCTAAATAATAAATAAAAGAAAACCTTTGACTCTTCAGTTCTTTAGGAACTCATTGTCACACCTATGCGACCACATGTAGACGAGAGAATCTCTGAAACTAAATGGGCCCCAACATGTTTTTCTAAGACTGAAGAGATCCTGTCGTAACTTAAGCTCTTATCATCTCTTCTCAAGTTATCCCACAGTATACCCTATCACTGTATGTAAGAAACTCTAGATTTGAAATTTTACATGTTAGATTTTGCGTACTGATAAATATAGTCTGCTTATGACATAAAGACATTGCATTTTCTGCTAGCAGAATTCTTTATGATGTATTGAAGCATGATATCCCGTTAGTATTCCCTTAAAATTGGTTTCAAGTAATAGAGTTATATTTTTGTGCGTTGAATGAGATGATCTAACACTTGGCCCATCTTCACATTCCTATGTGTTACTCGGTGTTTACTAATAAATTCTTAATAGAATTACAACTTCTGCCCAGTACTTTTTCCCTGAACATTTCCAGCCCACACATGAACCTCACTTGACACAAAACATAAATACACCCTCCTTGCGTGGAACAGCACCTTTCATGGTAGAGAGATAAGTTATTTAGTACAAAGCTGGCCGACGGATAAAACTGATCCACTACAGACTACTTAAAAAACTCATCGCCTTTAACAGAAAGACAAAGGACAGCAACTGACAAGGATCCTACTGATAATGACCTGGTAAAAGTCTTATGAATAGCACTGCTTGTAAGTTCACCATAATATTTTAGCCTCACAACCCGGGAATTGGCAACATTATATAGGTTGGGTTTTCCTGTGGATAGAAGCAAAAGAGATGTCTGTGTCTGAAGATTTTTGTATGAAAAGGATCGTCAGTACCATAATCATGTCAGCTGTGCTGAGGTACAACTGCGAAACCTAACTATAAACATGCATGATAATTAACTTTGCGAAAATATCTGATATCCATGTGTGTACGAGGTACTATCAGAGTTTGAATCTAGAAATATGTTTGAGTGAATTCTATGGAAAAAATCAATGGATAAGTTGGACAAGTTTTCGCCAGAACTGTGACTTCAACTTTTGAGTTTTGCTCATTTCTGAGATTTTAGTTGAGATGGACCACTGATGTAGTTTGCACATGACAGTCTGGAGCTCACTCACGCCCCAGACTTGGCCCGGACTGAAAAGACTCAGCTGACACTTAAGTGCATCGTATCATTTGCCAATGGGCGAAGCAGTTGATCCCCTAAAAATGGCTTACACGTAGCTCAAGGCATAATAATCTCCACTCCCCAATACTGAATGGATATTCCTTTGCCGCCCAAGCATGAGAGCTGACTAGGTCACACAACATATCCAATCGAAAGCGGAAAAAAAACATATCCATAATCCATATGCATGTAAACTAATCCTAATAGAAACAGAAAGATTGCATTTTTATTCACAGGACAACTCATCCTGTGTGGAAAGCTTATCAGTGACAATGCGAAAACATTAACATGTTATATGATCATATCCACTGACCCTATCCTCCTCTTCTCCGCCTTTTCGCCCCTATAAATAACACTCTCACTTCACTAACTTCAACCTCAGTCTGCATTTCTCCGTCTTGATCTCATAACATGGCTGATTTATCAGTGTCGTTACGAATGATGTTTCTGCTTTGTGTAATGGTTTTTACAGGACTACTGAGTGTTTCAGTCGTTGCGCGTCAGCTTCAAAGCGCGCAGCCCTTGGAGGGCGACTTAAGCACCCCTGGAAAATTCGCCAAGCTCTTCAGTCCATCGGAGATTGCTTATTATCGTCAGAGGAGGTCAGCCCTGGGAGGCACGTCCGATAGAGTCTCTCCTGGGGGCCCGAATCCGGAGCATCATACTTCTCCTCCTGCCAGCAGGTATTAGTTTGGCTAAGTATGGTGCAGTGGGCAGCCATTTTAAACTGATTAAGTAGAAAAAGCCTTACTGCAGCTGCCTAGTTGACACTCACGGCATATGTAATGAATATGGAGGATGAACTCCATAGAGCTGCCGGCTGACCAATTTCCGGTACTGAGTTGAGCTCGTGAAAGCCAATGTTCTTATCTTGTGGAGTCTCTGTAAAACTTTGCGATTTGGTAATTATTTTTGGGTGGATGTAGTTTATGATGTGTAATGTGACAGAATATCATGTGATTGGTTGAAAAAGTTAAAGTGTCATTTCAACGCATTAAGTGATTGATCAAAATATCACGTGATGTCTTCTCATTAATGTCTATAATATCTGTGATACACTGATTCTATCCAAAAATCTATCTACATTTGTGTAAGGTAGCTATGGTGTTCCCCATGAGCCATTGTGGAAAGCATTGAAAAATAACAAATGAATTTTTAGTAATGGAATATTTGTTATGTATGACTTTTGTCTAATTAATGCGAGACATTATAACTCTCTGTTGATGTTGATGGTGTACATCAATCATTTTTGAATGTCCATAGGTTGTTTTACACTTTTACATAGTCTGATTAAAACACACACTCTCTCATATGACCAGCAAAAATAAATAATTAATTAGAAAAAAGTTAAAAAATATATATTAATTTTGATTTAAAAAATAAAATAAAAAATTAAATTAATAAAATTTTATATTATATGTATTTTTCTGATAAATATTGATGTCAATATGAGGAATATATATCTTTTTGATGAACATTGATGTCAATCTAATGAATATTCATCATATATATATATATACATATATTCATCATACTGACATCCATATTCATCACTTTAATACATATATTCATCAATTTAATATATATATATACTGTTTATCATAAACGTTCATAAAAAATATATATTTATCAGATTGACATTAATATTTATTGAAAATATACATATAATATATAATATTTATTAGTATAAGTTTTTGTTTAATCTATACATGTACTTTTTTCTGATTTTTTCTAATTTTTTGGATTTTTTATAAAATTTTTATTGTTAAATAGGGGTGATGTTTTATGAAGGACACCAAAATGACATCATTTTGATGTCATGCAAATTTATTAATTAGGTAAAATCTTGTTGCATGATGATTCTATCACCACCTAAATCATGGTGGTTGTGCACAAAAACAAGGTTGTTTTAAGGTGGTAAAAGAGGGATATTTTGATATTAAAAATATTAATGAATTTTTATTTTACACATGTCATCTATTAATTGAACAATTCAAATCAAAATTTCAAAATTACGTAGTTTTGATTTGTTTGTATTTGAATTTCAAACCTCCGATAATAAGGGCATCTTTAGCGGAGGTTCATGAGAAAGGTTTATATCAGAATATGAAGTTTACCTGGCATGAAGCTCCGTTGTGGATCATCGTTTATGCTCGTCTGACATGATACCGCTTCACACAGATGATGCGCTCCATGAAAACTATACGACGTTTCTAACCTGAAAACGCCGTATAAGGTATAGAGTTTATACGGCGTTTTCAGGTTAGAAACGCCGTTTATGTTATTGTTGAATGTTTTTTACAGCGTTTTTAAGTTATAAACGCTGTATATGCATTTAGGGTTTTTTAAATAATTTGGGCTGGGCTTATACGGCGTTTTCATTTAATAAACGCCGTATATAGTTAGATTTAAATGTTTAAATATAATATTATTATTGTTTAAATTTAGGATTTAAATGTACACGCCATATTATTTGGAGTGTACAACATTTATGTGTTACATTTAATACAATATTATTTGTTTGTGAAAATTTCTAATTTTGTATTTTTTATAAATCTCAAAAAATAATACAAACAAATATTCACAATATAGTAAAAAAATTAATAAATTGGAATTTAGTTTAAGTATGAAAAATGATAAAAAATGTAGTATGACAGATGGGTCCCATGCGCAGAGTTGTATGAAGGTTTATGACTATGGATGAAAGGTTTATAAAAATGAGGCTTATGGAAATACTGATGTGGCATGACACAAATCATACGTGGCATGACACAAACCTACTTTTCAAATTTATGGATTAAAGATACCCTAAAAAAAACTAATAACTTTGAGTTTTACTAAAACCGCGCGGTTGATGAGCTTTGACTCCACTGGTCTGATGCGATGACGCATTCGGCGGTGTTGACAAGTGGGAGAGGCCCCCCTGTCCATAGAGATGGATCACGTCTCGCTTCGTCTCATGATAAACTCTCGCGCACCATATGCTGCCATGATATGATGGGGCAGAAATGCAAGCCGGTAGACCTCACTTTTCTTACATCTAATCACTGTCTCCCATGTCTTCTTGTACTCACTATGGGCCACCAAGACGCGAACCTACGATCTTGGAGTTTGTTAAACAACATTCTTAATCACTAGGTCAATATCTTGTTGGTCTCGCATGTCGTTCCTATGTATGTTATGGCATGGTGTTGACTGTTGAGGTGTACATTAGTCTCATATCATCCGGGATAAATTTGAGGTTTTGTACATTAATAGAGTTGGTTTAATATGAAATACATGAGTTTCCTTGTGTAAAAAAATAATATTATTTAATTTTATGACAAAACAACTTAATTTTACCAAACGAATATAAGTTATATAGTAATATTAGTTAAGAAATGCAGTTGTAACTTTTATTTTAAAAAATTAGTCCAAATAATTTTATCTCGCTCTCTTTTTAACATTTATATAGTTCTAACCGTAAGTGATGAAAGAGCGATAGTTCGAAACTCCTCTTAAGATTTTTTCTTAAATTTGAAATTGATTCTTAAGTAGATTCAGAAAAAATATATTAAAAAGGGTCAATTATTAAAGAATGATATTTTGTATATATACACATGATATACTCTTAATTTGAGATGGACCATTTTAATTTTTAAGAGGGTTAGCAATACCTTTTTAAAAATAAGATAGAACATATACTTAAAAGAATTTACTTTCGAGTGGAACATGTTAGATGTAACTGACTCACCTTCTCTTATATCCGTCACAACTCATTTATACATAGTGGCGGAGTCAGAATTTTTTTTTTGGGTTAAGATTACATAATCAAAAATTTAGATTGAATTTGAGGTGCAAAATTAAAAATTTCGTTGAAATTATACGTATAAATTTATTTTTTACATATATAATTTATTTTTTACCATAGATAGAAGAATTTTAGGTAGGATGCCTATGCCTATACATAGACTTACTCACTTATTGTCAATTAATTTTAAGAGTTAATTCAACAAATTTTCAGATGATTTTCTTTGGACCCTAAAAAAATGTCTGTGGCAATTAACTTGATCCGCATAAGATGTCACATGTTGACTTTACTAAAGCCATCTCAAATGATAAATTCTAAGGCTATGTTTGATTTAGGGAAAATTTGAAGGAAAGAAAAATTTGAGAAAAAATTAGAACGAACCCTTTGTTTGGTTTGAAGAAAATTGGGGATGAAAAACTAAATAAAAAGTTATATGAAAAATATGATGAAAATTTTGTTTAAATTAAAGAATGTTTTAATACTTTCTACAAAATTTTCCACCTTAAACCAAACAATGGTAAAATAAGATAAATTTTGTTAAAAATTCATTTTTTCTCTACCTTTTTTTCCCTCTAACTTTTCTGAAACCAAACACAGGCGCACAGCCTAAGTTGATCTGAAACCAACTAATATCCGTTTGATATCCATATTAGATTAAGTGGTGACATGTCATTCCAGTACGATTTCTTGTTGATGTCCATTTGAAATATGTTTTGTCGACTTATTCCTGTTAGCAATGATTCGGTTTTGAATCTCACATAGGGATTTGACAAAGGATGTTACATGAATTTCTAATGTCATCATTTTATGAGTTCAAATTTTTAAATTAATTTAGACTGAGTTTATTGAGATTGACGGTGTGATTAATATTATTTCAATAATCCATAAGGTTATTTGATTGGATCAGATGGGTTAATTATGTCGGGCTAATTATATGTTGAGGGTGCCTCCATAATTATCAGAACCGGATAGGTCAGAATTCCAATTTTTAATTTTCTGATTTAAATTGGTTCAATTATCGGTGTCATTATATAAGACGGCAATTATCAATTGTGCAACATGGAAATTAGATAAACTGATTGTTTGTGTCCACCTAACAGTGAAAGAGGCCGGGTTTGAGTCCCCGCTCCACATATTTTTGGGTATATTTTCTGAAGTAATTAATCTTTATTTAAGTTTTTAATTATAATAAACCGGTTCGACCAGACCGGGTTGGTTTAACGATTTTGTAATGTATCGGTCAGTTCATCCAGTTTTATCTAGTTCATAATGCAATCGAATAATAATACAAATCGAACCAATAACTGATCCAACTGACTGATCTGATCCGATTTCAATAACTACGGATGCAATTATGTGATCATACTAGGAAAGTTTTCTAGAGGGTTATTGACTCCATAGTATGCTCGAATGATATGTAGAAGAAAAAAAGTTTATTGTGAGTCACATGTGCTAATTAATATAAAAATTATCACATTTTACTGTTATTCGTGACATTTCAAAATACTTTATCTATTAGAATTGGATTTATATGTATGGATTTTAATAGGATTGTCTTTTACTTCATTTATGTAATTTTTTACTTGTCGCTTAGTTAAAATTATTTGTCTAATTTTTACTAGTTACTTAAAATATCAATACATTTAATTTCACTAAATCATTAATATAACCATTTTGCACAAATATAAAGCATGTTTTCTACATTTTGTACAAACTTGTAAAAAAGATCAAATACCAATCTATTAAATTTAATCAACACCTAATATTAACTTTTTCTGAATTCATCCAATTTTATCTAGACGTCATATGACCCTGTTGAAGATTTCATTTTAAATATTAAATTTAATTGATTTATTTTAAAATTTTCTTAAATACACATTTATTATCTCAAATGGTGAGAAGCGAATTTCTATCGTTATGAAACCATTCAAATATTCTTGCCCATATGCCAAAATTAACACCAAAATTATGAGTTCAATTTCAGGTCACAACACATGTGACTGCCTGCTATCAAGATTCGAATACACTACTACATATTTGATGAATAATATATCAACCAATCGCTAGGATATGACATTGGTGACACTAAAAATATATCATTAAATTTGGAGTCAATAACCATAACATATTATTTTAAAATATCTCCTATAGTAAGTTATGTTGTTCTTCAATTTTAATAGACCATGAGAGTGGTTAAAAATCTCAAAAGGTAAATTTGTCACAAAAATATTATATAATTTACTTCTTTATTCTTTAGGTATAAATAAATAATTTAAATTATAGATAATCATAGTATTCTATCTTTATCCACACATCTTAACTAAAAAAATATTTTTTTAACCCGTAATATATTTTCCTGTCTCTGCTATTGCCTATTGGTCGAACTCTTAGTAATAAATTAGTTAAGCGAAGATTAATAAAAATAATGAAATAATACTACATATTTTTAAATATTAATAATGTAATTATAATAATATATACTTAAAAATATAAATACTTTAAAAAAATTTAAAAATTTGATCCACTAGAGTGCAACATTTTAACTCGCGATTAATGGGAGCCGACAGGTGCTGTCTTCCGACAGTAAGATTAATTTATTTTTCTTACACACGTGTTCTTCTCCACAAACATCGTCGATAAAATCTGAACCGTTCATTTCTCATCAATCACGACTCAGATTGATCCGTGTAACACACGTGCTTCATTTTTATAAGGCCGACTTCAAACTGGGCCGCAGCTCTCAACCCAAACAGACAACTGCGGGTGCAGCCCATTTTTCGTTCAAACCAAACGCGGCCTTATAAAAACAAAATCCAATTTTCACAATCATTAATTTCAGTTGATATCTATACGGCTATATATACGAAGAGAGAGAAAGTAATCGGGAGGAGAGAGAAAGAGAGGAGGGAGAAGATTCGATCGAGAAAGCAGAGAGGTATGTGTAATTCGAAACCCTAGTGTCCTTCGCTGTCGACCGACCTCGCTCGCTCTTATCCGCTTCTTCTTACAATTCTTGGGATATTTTCGGGTTTTCTTCGATTCGGCGGCAGCTCGGCCAATTTCGACCTAGCCCTTGGATTTTAGGGTTTTGTGATTTGGTCCGCTCGCAGATCTCGCGGCGGTCGGTTTCGGTGAGGTGTGTTTGTTTTGGATTTTGGGTGATTCAATCAGCTGGAAATTGGGACAGGTTGGGGAATTAGGGTTTTGCGAGGTTGATGTATGGCTTCCGGGACTGCACTGAGTGAGGAAGCAGGAGGTTATGGTGGTGGAATTGGGGCTGCTGAGAAGCAGAAATGGGCGGAGACTAAGGTTTATCGCAGACGTTCTTTTAAAGGTGTGAAGAACAGTGGTGTTCCCTGCGACCGGACAATTCCAGAAACATCAACCACGCCCACAATAAACGGTGATGATAACACCATTCGAAACAGAAAAAGGAATCTTGTTGAAGACAGCAATCATGGTGAATTAAGCCAACAGGAGAACAACCATATTGAAGTGGGAGACCCAACTAGTAACCACGTAGCTGGAAACGGGATGATTGAAAGTGAGAAAGTTGTATCTGTTCCATCTTCGGTGAAGATACTACCATCTGAAAATGCCACTTTAAAGCACATCCAACCTGAAACTGCTGTGGGGGTGATTTCGGATAAAGAATTGAGTCCTCAACAGACTGATAATGTTATTCCTGTCTCAAATAATCAGCCTGACATGAATGGTGCTCCAACACCGGGCTTTTCTTCCTTCGAAAGTAAATTTAAGGTAAATATTCGATCTACTTCAAAATCAGAGCTATGTGTGCTTAAGAGAAAACTTGAGAATGAGCTTTCCAGCTTGCGCAAAGTTGTGAAGAAAATGAACAGCGAGGGTGAACAAATGGTCCCTGAATTCGTTCACTCTGTTGTGAACAATGGATTGGTAATCAGTGGTGCAAGTGGTAATGGTTTTGTTACTCAAGTTTGCTCTGGGACGAGGTCTCTAGGCCAGGTTCCTTACAGGCCCAATATTAGGCCTTTTAACCAGCTTAGGGTGTCAGTGGTAGAGAATGGTCTAGGTATGGTTGATAGCATGGAGAGAGAGAAAAGGACGCCTAAGGCAAATCAGTTTTACAGGAATTCTGAGTTTCTTCTTGCAAAGGATAAGTTTCCTCCAGCGGAAAGTAATAAAAAGTCCAAGTCAAATGGTAAGAAGAGTAGTGGGGGTGAATTCGGGTTTGGTGTGGGCAGTAAGGTGTACAAGAGCTGCAGCACTCTTCTCGAGAAGTTGATGAAACACAAACATGGTTGGGTGTTTAATACCCCTGTTGATGTACAGGGTCTGGGACTGCACGATTATTTTCTCATCATTAAAAATCCAATGGATTTGGGCACAGTGAAGACACGGTTATCAAAATATTGGTATAAGTCACCGATGGAGTTCGCTGAGGATGTTAGACTTACATTCCGCAATGCCATGTTGTACAACCCTAAAGGGCAAGATGTTCACATTATGGCTGAGACACTGCTGAAAATATTTGAAGACAAATGGCCTGATATCGAATTGAGGTATCTAAGAGAGTTGAGGATGGCTGTTGATCATGACATGGGGTTTCCAACACCCACATCCAGGAGAATGAATCCATTCCAATCGCCAGTGTTTCCACCTGTCGAAACAAGGGTTTTCAATAGATCTGAGTCAATGCCGCACCCTGTTAACCCAAAGCCCAGGACTCTTACCCCTGCTCCATCCTTCAGGACACCAGCACTTAAGAAGCCTAAGGCAAAGGATGTTAATAAAAGGGATATGACCTATGACGAGAAACAAAAGTTAAGCACAAACCTTCAGGGTTTACCGTCAGAGAAGCTGGATGGGATTATTCAGATTATTAAGAAGAGGAGTACAGCCCTTTCCCAAAATGACGATGAAATTGAGGTGGACATTGACAGTGTTGATACTGAGACTTTGTGGGAGCTTGATAGGTTTGTAACCAACTACAAAAAGAGTTTAAGTAAGAACAGGAGAAAAGCTGAGCTTGCTAATCAAATGCGAGCAGATGCTAGACAAGCTATGGAAAAGGTAACTGATAAAAGCACAAAAATAAGTGTTTGGGAATATTCTGTTATGCGCAATGAATGATTTGATGCAAGGAAGTCACAACTTACTTCAACTTATTCTTTATTATTGCAGACTACAAATCCTCTTCAGTCTGTGGGACCAAAAGAAACTATAGCTGGTAAATTATAAATTCAATTCAACTGCATTACATGAGACGCTATTTGTTTGAAATATAATTATTGATTGCATTCATTTAGGTAATGGGAATGCAACTGCGTCATCACCCGCTCGAGGGAATGATCCAGCTGCTAATGCCAGTGGATCAAGCAGTTCGAGCAGTTCCAGTAGTTCGGGGTCATCATCTAGTGGTATTCTGCTTCTCTATTTAGTTGTTGTCAATATTTGCGCAGATCATTCACTTTCGTCTCTAGAAGTACTGTTTTGAGGTCAGTCAATGGTGCTCTAATATTTAGTTATGCCATGCAGATTCTGACAGCGACAGTTCATCGGATGAGTCTGATGCAGGTCAATCGCCAGGGACCTAGAAGATTTTATTCAGGTAGCATGTGTTATTGAATTTCAGATAATTCAAAATCCATTTAGTCGTCTAGTAGCGTAAGCTTTCTTTATGATTGGTGCAGTAGCAGCCCTTTGGTTAGGTATTGGAGCAACATTACCTCTTGCTAAATCCCTAGCCTTAGGATTTTTTTTAATTGAGTCAATTGTGAAATAAAATATCATTTTTGTATCTAGGGAATAATGATTTCATACTGAAAGCTCCCTAGATACATCTATTATGATTGTGGATCATGGTGGTGCACAGTTTACCTGATCATTGTGATATCTGGATCTCAAACTCCCCCCTCTTATTTGGGAAAAATGATTCATTATTTTGATTGTTTCTGGTGCTGGTCTATTTTAATTGCGGTGTGTGTGACACAATAGTAGTATTTCAAATATTGGTATGATATGAATATGTAACCAATATCTTTTCAGCGAATATCTATAATTTTGGTCGCAGATGCACATGAGTGTTCCTATAGCTCTTGCCTCTTGCTGCACAGCCAGGCTATAGATTTTGTGCATGTGCTGAATCAGCAAATTTTGTTGTCTATCAAATGCAGATTTTGTGTACTATTTATACTTGGTTTTTGGAAACTTAGGCTGCTAGCACTAAGATAACAGCCAGCATGATCAGTTTATGTTGCTTGGTTGGTGT
>NQLW01000488.1:105175-123663 GCA_002312845.1 Kalanchoe fedtschenkoi
TCATTTTCAATAAAGGCCATTAAATGCATGGTGGAGCTCATCACCAGATCTTCAAATGAGTCTAAAATTTAAAGCCAAAAGTTGCACCACCTCCACCACCAGATATAAAGAAGATCACATTATAAAGCTAACAATTCAATCCACAAATAAAGCTCCTCCTACCCATCAATGCAGCCATCATCACCATCCACAATACCAAAACATTTCAAAGCTCCCAAATTGATCAGATTTTTTTTTTCTTTCTGGATTGCACTTTTCTTGTCTTTATTTATTTTCTGTTCTATTTTTTAATTTTATTTTATTCTAGTTTTTTTTTGAAAATCACAATTCACTACTCCATTTTGTTTCTTTTTATAAAACACTGAATTTCGAATTGGGTTTTTCACATGTGTATTTTTTCTTATTGAGCTTAAAATAGAAATTCACCGAGTAATTTGTCTTTCCACATAATCGTAATTTACAATTGAAATTTGCAGAAATAAAATTGCAGTTTTGAACTGCTAGATGAATTCGTGACAGATGCAAGATAAGACTTTTTAAAAACCAAAATTGTAAACAGCAATTTTTTTTAAAACCCATAATTAAAAAATTCTGAACTATCACATTATCCTCAAGCACAGTCAAAACTACAAAATGTAAAAAAGATCGTAAGAAAAAAGATTTTTGATTAATTTCTAAAATAAAATGTACAGTAACACTCTTAGCTAATGTTAATATAAAAATAATAATACGTTAAAACACGCTGTTTTATCATCAGATTAAACGATTCTATTTTTTTTATTAAAAAAATGATATTTTTTTATGCTCAACCAACACTATAACACAACAAATTTAATAAAATGAATTGTGTTAAATGAATCAAACCTAATAAGTTTATACGACATCTAAATTAATTTTAAAAAAAATTACATCATCTTTGATAATTTTGATAACTCAAATTATAAATATAAGACCTCTAAAAATAATCAAATAATAAGAAGCCTCTCAACACTTAGGCTGTGTTTGGTTTAGGAAAATTTAGTGGAAAAGAAAATGTGGAGCAAAATAGGTAAAATTCAATGTTTGGTTTAAATGAAAAATATGAGGGAAAGAAAATTATGTGGAAAGTTAGAAGGAAAATTAAAGTAAATTAAAAAGAGTTTTGAAATTTTTTTTCAAATTTTTCATTTTAATCCAAATAAAAAAAAAAAAGATGAAATCCATGATGAATTTCACTTTTCATCAAATTTTCCTTTCCCAATAATTTTCCCTAAACCAAACACAGCCCATGAAGCTACACAATAATTTTGTATCACAGCCCACTTCTTCAACTGTATATTTATGTTCTTTCTACTACGCCATGTGTGTGCAGGTTAGCTTGGTGTAGTAGATCTGCAAACTGTCCTACAGTGGATTCTATCCAGCACAGTGGTCAGTTATGGTGGACAGGGAAGTTCTCCTAGCAGCCACTGGAGTGGCATTTAGCAGAATAGTGGAAAATGCATCACCAGCCCCACTTTCCCACAATCTCAAAAGTCTTTGGAGGAGGAAAGAAAGAGACAACACACATGCATGACATGTTTTCCATTATTGATCATTATAACTCTTTTGCTCTCTCCAAGCTTTTCCCTAAAGTAAAATGGACAACTAAGACTTACCCAACAAACGAGACAGACCTTCTCATTCAAGAAATGTTTGATTTTTTTTATTTTTTTTTACAAACCTATCAAATTAAGAGAAGATTCGAATTCGATCAGAATAGTCAGAAATCACCTCCCAATCGGATAACCGGGACAAACATATTTCAAGACTACAAAATGCGCAAGTAGAGTGAAGTAGAAGTGGGTGAGATGCGAACCGGGAAAGTGAGAGTGGCGAGGCCGTTTCCTCTGACGAGGTTGTACTTCGCATTGGGCACGCCGGCAAGCAGCATACAGGAGAGCGATTGCCACTGGTTCAGGCTGAGCGAATCGCCCACAAACATGATCTTCTTCCCCCTCATCCGCTCCAAAAAGGCCGCCCCACTAAACCTGCACATCAACATATCAAAAAATCAACACAAAAAACTAACACAATTCTGATCATCGGAAAATTCGAACTCTGTATTTTTTGTTTTATATGACCTGGGAAGGTTGCAGGCGGAAGGCTGCCATCTGTACTTGAGGTAGTTGGTGTCAGGCCTGCTGTACTTCTGGCAGTTGAACTCGGGGTCTATGAGAGGACAGGAGTTGGAGCTGTAGAGGGGGTAAGAAGGGTCCCAGACCCAGCTTCCCTGGAACCAGTTGCAGCTGGTGGCAGTGGTGGTGGCGTTGGCTGTGAGTGCTTGTGCCTGATGAGTAACAAGCAGAAGCAGAGCAAGAGAGAGAGAGAGGAGGAGGGTTTGGGTTGAGGAAGCCATTTGTATGAGCTTGGGTATTATGGGTGCGAGCGTGTGGGTTGAAATAGTGCGCGAGCTGCCATTTTATGTGCGAGGGAGGAGGAGGGGGAGAGGGAAGGTGATGAGAAAGCTGGTGCCGTGGAAAATTCAGCTGAGGTGGGACATGGCAGTGCCACTTTGGTTTCATTCAATTTGGTTACTAACAAACTGATAGAAATTTAACACGTCCTTTTTTGAAAACGGAAACTTATGAGTGATTATTGATTTTGAAATTTTATACATTTTTTAATTTTTGATGTGATTAGTCAACATGTCATGTGATGATTCACAATTGATATTTGTTGAGAGTCCACCACAAAAATTTCTCATTTCTTCAACTAAATTTCTTTATTATATTTGTTGTTTCTATGAAATTTTCATTTTGACTTTTTTTAAAGATTTAGTAAATTCATACTTTATATATCTCAAAATTTCTCCATCAAATATGATTTATATCCAACTGTATTTTCAAAATAAACACATAACTAACTTTTAACCGTATCCCTTTATTTTCAAAATTCAAAACTATTGCCAACTTTTAGTCATATCTCCATAATTTCTAAAACAAATGCATATCCCACTTCACATTCAAAACAAATGCATATCATTTAAGCCATATCATTTTATTTTCAAAATTCAAAATCATCACCAATTTTACCTTTTCTCATATCAACTTTTATATCCTAAATATTTACAATAAACATATTTTTGTATGTATATATATATGTATATTATTTTATATTAATTTTCATATCATTCGAATTCAATGTCTCTTTCTAATTTTTTTACTATAAATAAAACACTTCAAACTCAAAGAGACGCAACGACATACTCCCTCTGTCATCTTTTACATGTCACTTAAAACACCATGCATTAATTTTTGAAGGTAAATAACTCAAAATATAAATATTATAAAATTATAATAAAAATATGTTAACGAAGCAGAATTCGATACGAACAAATTGAGATTTCTAATCATAATATTTATCATAAAATTTCATGTACAAAATGATAAGTCAAACTTCAATCTATAAAAGGAAAGCGACAAGTAAAAGAGGACGGAGGGAGTAACAACCATGATCTGTTTTTATTTTTAGAGCGACAACAACAAACAATAGTAGTTCTGTATAACTATCATGAGTCAGATTTTTTCCACTTTTAATTTAAAAAAATATTGTCAATGATTTATTTTACAAATAATTTTTATTATAATATATATACATATGATTCAACAATACCATTTTCAAATATTATATATGAGGTCTCATTATTTATCTTCGCCTATGAACTTCAAATTAGAAGGTGAGATGAGAAATTAATGCAAAACTCCAAATATGCGAGTGAGCTCGCTCAAAGGGAGGAAGTTGAGAGGTTGTAGACTAAAAATTCAATTGAGTAAAAATGTTCCACATCGCAAATAAGAAAATCTAAATTATATTAGATTCTAAAATCATAATTTACAAATATAAAACGTCATATTATAATATATTATTTATACTCTAATTTAGATCGATGCATGTCATAAAATATTGAAATTTCACGCATAGTAATACTCATAGATCAATGCCGAAGGTGTCATAGTTATTAGGGTCATCGATTAAAGAAGGCTGCATGTGGTTCTTTATTATGGACGAGTTAGGCTAGGGTTTTATGGTTCACTTACATACAAGAAATTTCTGGATGGATACAATAGGCTTAAATTGTGGCACTTGAACTAATTATATGATTGTTGGGAATTCAGAGTATCGTACTGAATTTGATTACAGATAAATGATATTTATAATAATAACACTATGTACATATTTATCAAATTATGCATATACCGCTATAGTCCGTTATCGCTGCGCTCCAATTGATTAATCGACACATGACATTTTGACTGATCTATACGTGACTTTTTGATCAATTATGTCCACCAAAATTCACTCTTGCACACACAAGCCGACCCTGGGACAAAAGTTGTCGTTGCTTAGAGGGAAGGGAAGGTTCTACAGCAACACAGGCGCCAACCCTAATGCCGGGGTTTGCTGCCTCGATGAAGATTCCTAAGGTGGCCAACCCGTCACAACGCATCTCTATCTGTCTTTTGATCACCCCTTTGAAGACCCATACATACATATTCCTTCACTTATTGCATTGATTATTGATCAAGTATCTAAGGAGAGGCATGGTTCATTTTCATTGAATTTTGGCGTAGGACCACGCAATTACAAAAAGAAGAAAGTGACTCACCTTGTATATATTCACGGATAATGGGAGCTAGAGAGAGAGAATTAAGTCACATCTGTGCCATAATTAATGGCAAAAACCAGCTCTATTCACATGTCTTTTTTCTAATAAATGGAATAATCGCCATCCCCACATATGACCTCTCCCACACATTTCTTCTATAGCTAACAACCACATAGAGCTTAGAGCTTAGTTACATACCGTCTTTTTCATTTCAATTATTATTATTCAGCCGTTGATCTAACGATCTTGGATGTTGTTTAATGGCATGATCAGAAAAATGTGCGGTCCTATAATGATAAAAAAAAGAATAAAATTTAAAAGGGCTTTGAACTATCACCACTTACCTAATTGCGGTCAGAACTATCATAATTTTCAAAAGAGGGTGCGATGAAAAAAAAATTAGACTGATTTTCTAAAATAAAATTTACCATTACATTCCTAAACTAATATTATTATAAGACTTAGATTTGTGTGCGAAAATTATGTTGTTTGGTTATCAACATAAACTATATCGTTTTGCGCACATAAAGAAAACAACCAACGTAGAGCTTAGTTACATACACACTTTTTCATTTCAATCATTATCATTGAGGTGTTAATCTAAGATCTTGAGTGTTTTTTAACAAGATGAATAGAATGAAAAAATAAATAAATATCAATCATCCCCAACATTTATTTACATTCAGAATCAGAGCCATCCATTAAAATATGTGGGTGGACAGTTTGCACTACATGACTCCTTTGAAACTAAAATTTGTATTGACCAGTCTCTCATTTTAAAAAAATTATATTCATATATATTAAAATGATTAATGAATAATGGAATGTATTACCTCAGAGGTCTCATTTTTAGGATGTATAATTTTAAAAAGTTCAATTTTAATTTACATAAAATAATTATATCTGTTTATATTTTCTATTCAGTGCATAGTCTCCATTACAATTTATTAGTCGGTCCAGTTCAAAATTTAAATAATCGTCACTCAAAACTATTCGATCTAATGCATTTCACATTTGGTTGCCACTTAAACCCTAAATTGGTCTGTTAATAATCTGTAATTAAGATAAAAGAGTAGGATTTGTCGGGTATATAATAACATTTTAAATATTTAAATGGTTTTAAAATTTTAAGATTTGAGGACTGCATGATGTTTAGTATTTGGGATAACTTTTATAATAGTTTCGTTTTTTGTCATTCTAAGATATCTATAAAATAACCCACAGACTCTTAGAGCATAAAGATTCTGGATTCTTAAATCCTAAAAATAATGAAATTTTAAATGCTGAAAGACTATAATATTAATTAAAAATCTTAAATTTATAAAATTTATAAAATATTTTAAATGGTATATTCATTAGATCAGATCATTTGTGCTTCTGTATTCATCAGTTGTGCTGCTATATATTCATTAGTTGTGCTTCTATATTCATTAGTTGTGCTTCTATATTCATCAGTTGTGCTTATATATTCATCAGTTGAACTGCTATACTCATCAGATGATTTGTGTTTCTATATTCATCAATTGTGTTTGTATATTCATTAGTTGACTTGCTATATTCATCAATTATGCTTTTAAATTCATCAGTTGTGCTGCTATATTCATTAGATGATTTGTGATTCTATATTTGCAGAAAACGCGTGATAAAACGAGAAAAACGACACCATTTTTTCATCAAAATCAAAACGACGTTGCAATGAGAGCACCTACTTTTGGAGCACCCAATAGTGATAGAAAAAATGGAAGGGAAAGTTAATTTCTCATGAAATTCATTTTATTTTCATTTGTTTGGTTATGAGTGAAAATACATGGGAAAGTGATCAATCATTCTTTGTTTTGTGAAAGTTTTTCATCTTATTTTCAATCTAATTTTCCATCACCTAATATTCTTTAATCTTAACAAAAGATTCATACTCATTTTCTCTCAAATTTTCATTTCCATCAAATTTTTCCTCAACCAAAACACAGTCTCAGAGCCTAAAGACTCTTGATTTTTGGATCCTAAAATAATAAAAATCTTAAATTTCTAAAATAAAAAATATTTTAAATGGTATCATTTAATTCACCCATATAAATAAATTATATATAATGCTTTTTTCTTAAAAAAATTAAATCAACACACACAATCTACTTTGGGTTTAACGAGAGGTAATAATTTATTATTTCGTGGCTCAAGTAGTCTAGTGGATTCTGATAATGTGTGACGTAATAGAAATGTGCGTTTCGGCTTGAGTTGTTAGCCGCCGACGCAAGGATCCAAAAGATGCGTAGCTTGGTGGCCTGATAAGATAACATAATAATGCGCCATCATTTTGTTTAATTTATTATATAACTTTTATCATTATAATTTTCAAAAATTTCAAACTACCTCATTCCATTTTAATAGTCATTATTTATGGCCAATTTACTAATTTTTTTTATTTTTAAATGTGTATTCTTTTTACAGTGGGCAGGGGGCCGCACACTCTTTCCATTTTGATAGTAACATTCTTATTTATTGTGCGTCAGCTCACGCGCACCTCCAGCGTATCAAAGTGTAAATATGATACTATTAAGACTTGAATCTAGATGTCATAGCGATTATCTATTTAAATATTACAAAGTATGGAGATAATGATGTGAAAAAAAGATACGATATAATCAAATCACCAAAAAAACAAAAATGGCACAGAAAATTGCCAAATAAGAGGTGTCAGTTATCTAAATTGTCTTTTGAGTCTACGGTCTTATTTTGTTACCAATTTTATATCTGAATCATTTAGAGACGATATCCATATGATAATTTCTCTTTATTTTTTCATATCTTTCTTGAATCATCTCTATCTGAATCGTATTTCAATCAGAATCACATAAATGTCAGCCACAGTTAATTTCTTCAAGCAGAATCTCAAACACTTCATAAATAAATAATATTTTTATAATTTGACTATAAATTTTCATTTTATGTTGTAAAATTATAATTTTAATATAATTTTATATTTATAAATCATTATATATTAAGATATTTAAAAAAATGAATTACCAAACGAAAGTAAATCATTCAGCAATCATATATGGTTTGACCAGTGGTCTGATCATTAAGATTCTCATACAACATTCAACGTTCAGCTCTTAATTTTACAGAACGACTCACGTTTGATAGCTGATATGATATAAAATATTATTATTAGTTAGAGTATTATTTATTTTATTTTAAGTGATATAGTAATAATATTTATTTTACATTTTTTTTTATTTTGCAAATGGTTGTGCGTTGGATATTAATTATCTCTTCTTTCACTTTTAAAAAAGCAACTTTTAATTATAAATAATACAATACCTCTTCTTAATATTGCCTATCAAACATGCTCTCAACTTGTTGCCAAATTAGATAGGTAATTCGATTTAGTATAGCAAATTTTATTTTGAGAAACACCCGCGGAGTATTTATGTGTGTTAATTTCACATCCCCACTATATTATTTGTTGTTAATTTCACACTCCTCTATATATTGATAGTGCCGGTGGCGGAGTCAGAATTTTTTTTTTGAGGGAATAAAAAATTACATAATCAAAAATTTGGATTGAATTTGGGGGAAAAAATTAAAAATTTCGTTGAAATTATACATATAAATTTTTGTATATATATATATATATATTTTTTGTACCATAATCAGAAGAATTTTAGGTGGGATTCGGGGGAGTGGATCCGCCTATGGATAGTAGAGTCAAATTCGTTATGGATCGATCACATATCATTCTTACTAATCATTTATAAAGTTGCATAACATCGATTCAAAATATGTACCTCATCAATAAAACCGAAATGTTTCATAAAACATGTACTGCAGTTAATACCAAATCTACTGAAAGAGTAAAATGGCCATGAGGTGAAACTGTTAGGTGAAATTATATGAAATTCTAAAAAATAGGTGGAATATTTTAAAATGTCACATTCAATTTTCAGCGAATACAATTGGTCTTATTAAAATTATACAGTAATCAAGTCGTTTTAGAATGAAATACACAAATTTCTTTACGTAAAAAACGTTATCATTTAATTTGATGAAAAAATAACATAGTTTTAACGAATTAATACAATAATATTAGTTAGGAAATGCAATTGTAATTTTTTTTAAAAAAATTAATTTTTTTTTGCTTGCACCTTTTTATATATTTAGATATATATATATAGGTAGCCTTTTTTGTTTTAAACCAATGTCTATCTATTATTTAATTAGAAACTTTTTGTTAGGCCTAGATGCTGATGCCTGTATTATCACAAATCAATCTTAATTAATTGAAATGATGCTGCCATCTCTATTGTATATTCAAAGATACGTAGTAGACATATGCTTAGTCGGTAACCATAACTAAACTTTTGTTTTATATTATTATCTTCTCATGCACACATAATAATGATATACATAATCGACGGCCGTTCAATTAATTAAGGCCAGTGTTTTAAAAATTTTCGTTCCAAACCGATTAATCGCTGATTAATTGCTAGATGGTGATGAAACGTTCCGTCTAACCGATTAATATTTCAAGATCTAATTTATTATTAAAATAATAATTTTTAAACATATATGTTTATAATTAATTATTAAATTCATTATTAATATATATAATTCATTAATTGTTTCGATTAATTCGTACCTAGCTGATTAATTCGCTAGACGTCTCACTTTGACGTTACCGGACAAGGTTCCGGTTTGAAACCGGTGGTTGGGCGGATAAAAAAAAGAAAAGCTCACTTCGAGACAAAGGGAAACATTATTCTATTGCTCTGACTCGGTTGGTTAGAGAAGTGATTCGCACGCATTTTTTTATCATACTAAAGCGATTGGTGATTATGATTAGTGTCTTGTCCCAAATGATGCCTTGAAGTTCGCTTAGCACTTCAATCATTGACTAAGATGTCATTTCATTAATTAATTACTTTTTTCATCATTTAATACATGTCGTTTAAGGTTAATTTGAGTAGATTAAGATGAAGTAAATGCTAACGGTTGAATAAATTAAATAAGTGTGTGGTTGATGTTTTTTTTGAAAATTCGTTCAAAAAGTAAAATTGGTAGATTATTACTGGCGATGAATTGATTTTTTATTGATTATGATAAAGAAGCGATTAATGTTTGACGTTTTAAGGTAGTTATTAATATTAAATACGCATTGGAAATTGTTAAGTGATAAATAAAAATAGATAAAAAAATTCGATTAAGTAATATGTAAAAGAGGACAAATAAAGTATGTTACAACCCATGATAAAACCGAAAGGTTTACTTGTGTTGGGCCAAAGCCAAGAAAATACAACAGGCCTTGTCTGACCGCTCAACCTTATCCTCACCCTTAAGAGTGTGTTTGGTTTTGAAAAAATTTATTAGAAAGGAAAATTTGAAGGAAAATGGATTCGCTCATGAAATTCATCTGTTTTTTTTATTTGATTTAAAGTGGAAAATGATGAAAAGTTACTAAAACATTCTTTATTTTGAACGAATTTTCCTATTTCTCTAGTTTGAGCAAGCATATATGAAGCTGAAATCTATTCAACGACATCAAAAACCACTGGAACCATGTAAGGCACTTCAATCAAAAATCCTAAGCGAAATCTTTTATGGCTCAGTAGATCAATGACTGAAACCACTTAAATCCTTATTACTGTCAAGAGTCAACCGCACCCGGATAAGGCGCTCTACACTTTTCCATGTCTGGGGCACCAAAGAACTCAAATCACAAAGAGGCGCCGAAATATGCTATGTAACGGGCTACAGCTAGAGACATTAAAATACTTACCGTTTGGTCCTGAAGATGTGTCTGCAGGCAAAATGTCGACGAGGTTGTCCGCAGCTTCAGTAAGACGAGTGGATTTGGACCCCACATCATTTTCAGAACTCCTTCCATCAACAGCATCATTTGAAAGAATGATATTGGCTGCCTTGACTGAAGCATCAGCAGCAGTTTGCTTGAGTCTGAAATTCTCTTGGGTACAGTTATTATCTCTTCCTTCAATTTCTTTGGATTCCCAAGAAGCAGTGTCAGATTCAAGTTGTGGCTCGGACATTTGGTCAGCTGGGGTTTCTCGCTTCTCGAATGTAAGCGAACCAGAACACAGTGGTTTCTTGTTTGAAATAACAGCGGCAAGGTTGGTTGCTTTTTCCATTTCAGTCGAATTCGGTACCACAGTTTTAGGCTTTTTGTGGACTCCGGTACAGGAAAGTGAGCTCACTTTTACAGGGTCCATAAACGGTGGAGAAAGCAGATCATCAACAACCTCGGAGTAAAATTTCTTGACACTTGCACCAACAGTCTGCACCTGACTCTTCACATACTTCATTGTGTCCTAATTCAGGAAATATGGATAAAATGTTAAAGCAGAGAAAACAAATGTTTAGATGAAATAAATTGACAAACGGATGAAGAACAACAACGAAACAAGCTGCCGTGCCGATGTTTCGTTAAGCTGATGAAGTGATGCTGAAAGGATATGGAGTCACCTGGCAAACAGCTTCTTCCACCTCCAAGCACACATAGTTTCGAACTTCTGATACACATTCCCAAACCAGGTTATACCTTTCGCATCCATCGTTACAATGTGGCACAACTCCTTCTGTTGCGACTGCAAAAACACTATGGAAGCCCTTCTTAAGGATAAAGTACAATCCAGATCGTCACGTCTTAATAACTCTTATTCGTCTAATTGTGAAAAACAACGAATGACAACACATCTACACTCATTTTAACACCAAGATTTGAACTTGAAACCTGAATTGTTAGACAACATTTCGAACCATCAGACCAACACTCTCTTGGTAACAACTATGACTTTCGTCCCCCCAAACTCAAGACCTATTGACACATTGAAACTCAAGACTATCAAACTCAACCCATGAACATATCAGTGAGACAGTGAAGAGGCATTTTGAAACACTGAATTTGCTACAGTGATAATCCAAGAAGACATGTTGTCAGATTGCTAGTTCACATCGATTAGGAAGGACCGAAGGAGGAAGGGTTCAGTTTAGATTTTCATTAAAACAAAAAACAAACGGAATCGATACACCCTTATTCATTAGTGATCACAATACAGTTACAATTTGACATGAAATAATAAGTTTGCGTAATATTTCTCAATTAAGCGCGCAACAACATACATTATCTATTAAACATCAATGCCCAAGTCTTTGGGCTAGATCAAGTCCAAAAGAAGTGACTAAATAAAGTCCAAAAGAAGTCCAAGAAGCATGACCCAAAATAAGGAGAAGTGGAGAAGTGTATGGAGAAATCTAGAAATTTATGGAGAGTCCTACACTAGGAATATGCTAGAAAATATAATAGGAAAAATCTAGAGTCTTAAATTGTAGCCATCGGATGAAATTCATCCTAGCCATCCATTTCCCTTTGTAACAAGTATAAATACCCTCTCATGTAGTCATTTGTAATCATCCAAGAAATAAAGAGTGAGCTTCCTAGCAAGGTGTGAGTCTCCTACAAAGTTTCTCTCCAATATTTCTCTCTACTTTTATTCATCTATTCCCAACAATTTGGTATCAAGAGCTAGGCGATTCGGAGGCCGGTGAAGGAGCGTAGGAGCATCTCCAAAGAAGGTAGCAAGCAACTTGCTATAAGGTACGCTCTTTTCTTTAAACTTACAATGGCGGATATTAGTGTTTCGGTTGGGATGATGGAGAGGCTAAATGAGTATAACTATCGAGAATGGAAGTCTTGCATGAGGTTCTATTTGAGAGGACAAGACTTGTGGGAGATAGTAGCCGGTAGTGAGACCTCACCACCTTCGAATGATGATAAGGCATATAGGTCATGGGACATCAAAGCTGGTAAGGCCTTATATGCCCTCAAGATAAGTATTGATAAGAGTTTGCTTGTAAGAATTGAAGATGTGGAAACACCGAAGGAAGCATGAGATATCTTGGCGTCACTCTTCTCAAAGAAGAATCCCGCTAGACTCCAACTACTAGAGAGGGAGTTAATGAACACCACTCAAGGTACGCTCTCTATTAGTGAATATTTTTCCAAGATAAAGAATCTGTGCCGTGAAATAGAACAGTTGGATGATGAAGCCAAACTTGGAGATGATCGGAAAAGAAGAATTATCATAAATGGATTAAGACCTGAATATAATAGCTTCATAGCGGCACTTCAAGGATGGCCTAAACAACCATCATTAGTAGAGCTAGAGAATCTTCTGGCAAATCAAGAAGCTTTGGCACAACAAATGACAAAACTCACGATCAAGACGGAGAGTAAGGAGGAGACACAAGCAGAAGAAGCACTCTACAGTGCTAAAAGACCAAGTCAGAGATTTGACAAAGACAAGTACAAAAGAGAGCGTAAAGAAGGTAAGAACATCCATCTTCAACATGAATCTGATAGTGAAGAAGAAGACTCATATAAAGAAGATTATCATGAAGTACTAAGTAAGCGACGTGAAAGAGGAGAATGTTTCAATTGTGGTCGCAAAGGACACTTTGCTAGAGATTGCCGATTTGGAAGCAAGGTACAAGGAAACTTTACAAAGATGGAGCAGAGATGTGATGATAGTGAAGATGAGTGGGATTTTGAGGCAACATTTGCTGAAGTTAAGGACTACGAAGATGTATCTGAAGAGGAGGAGTGGGATCTTTCAGATGATAGCAATGATGATCTATGGATAGAAGATTTGGAGAGTGACGGTAATTGTGAGATAATTGCAAACTCTATCACGAGAGAGTTGGATGAGGAAATGTTTGAGGATGATGTGTCAGTTGAGTATGAGATAGAGCAAGATGGCTCTAGAGATGACATGCTGATTGACTTCGTGGAGGAACACGAAGGAAAGGAGTTGATAGTTATAAAACCGGATGTGCGAGTCTGGTTGGAGGGTTCAGGTCCCGTTAAGGGTCGAGACCATGATGGAATGGAGATCATGCGTGATGGCGTTCAGGGGAGCTACACTGGTATAGAAGAGAAGTTTGTTGGAGAGAAAATTCTGAAGCTAGGGGAGCTGAGTGAGGTTACTCAGACCAAGGATCTATCAGATGATCACTGTGAATCACAAGAGAAGATAAAGAGGATTTCGATGAAGTCAAGCGCGACGCAAAATACTAGAGAAAGGTTAAGAAGGTTCAAAAGCTCAAAAGATATGTCAAAGATAAGGCCAAGTGATTACGAGTTGTCAAATGTTCAAGAAAGGTTGGTTGAAGAGGGTAGACAACAGCAGGTCAAACAAGACAAATTTGATATTGGAGCTAACATAAAGAGGCCACCGCAAAGGGAAGACAGACTTGGCATTGAGGGGGAGTATTAAACATCAATGCCCAAGTCTTTGGGCTAGATCAAGTCCAAAAGAAGTGACTAAATAAAGTCCAAAAGAAGTCCAAGAAGCATGACCCAAAATAAGGAGAAGTGGAGAAATGTATGGAGAAATCTAGAAATTTATGGAGAGTCCTACACTAGGAATATGCTAGAAAATATAATAGGAAAAATCTAGAGTCTTAAATTGTAGCCGTCGGATGAAATTCATCCTAGCCATCCATTTCCCTTTGTAACAAGTATAAATACCCTCTCATGTAGTCATTTGTAATCATCCAAGAAATAAAGAGTGAGCTTCCTAGCAAGGTGTGAGTCTCCTACAAAGTTTCTCTCCACTTTTATTCATCTATTCCCAACATTATCAGTGAGACAAACAAAGTCCGTAGCGGCCCAATTGTATTTTCTCATACAATAGCATTTGCACGATTTGAATGTGCACATGGAACCAGCGGAATAGTATATATCACCTCGATCTCCAGGTTGGCAAATTTTAGATTCACTTAACGGATAAGGAGCGCCGATGTCCATATAAGCACCATCAGAATGACGTTGGCAAATCTCACGGCGCTTATGTTCGCGGTGCTCATGATGTCGATGATGTCTCGTTCTTGATCGATGTGGTGTGTGGAATTGGGGAGGTGATCTCACATCTCACAGATTTAGGAGGTGATTGAACGGGGAGTTTCGGAGGTAATTGAACCGGTGATTTAGGTGGTAATTGAACCGGTGTTTTAGGAGGTAACCGAATGGGACTTGGAGGTAATTGAACCGGTTTGGGTGGTAATTGGACCGCAGGGGTTGATCCTCCAGACCGTCGAGGAAACCCAAATATGCGGCCCAATCCTCCTAATCTATATTCACCATATTCTGGCTTCTTAACGATATCATCGACTGGTGCCTTGGAAAGGAGCAAGGAGCCTTCTTCAACTGCTAACTGATCCGGATCAACATCTGTTGGTACCTCCGAAATAGGGGAGGCACCTTCAATAGCAAGTTTTTCAGCCGTCGATCCAATCTGACCTGAACAAGTAGAAAAAATGAGAGTGAAAATAAATTTTATTTAGATTTGTATTTTATTTTTTGCTATTTATCCTCCAAATTTATCACACTTTTTTGCAAAATTTAACCTAATTACGTCCTCTCTTTTGTTTTTTTAAACTCGCACATCTGATGAGTAAGACATCAGAATTCGTAATGTGAAAACTATTTGAAATCATCCATTTTATGACTCGGCCGCTCGCCTCACATCAACATGAGATTTCTCTATTTTTTTTCTCATTATTTTTTCCCCACATTTTTTCTAACACGAGGCATCCTTAAACAAATGAATGTATTGAGGAAGAGGTTAAGAGGATATGATTATTACCCCATGGCAGAACAAGAAGGGAAACTAGTAAAGAGCAGAAAATGGTGAAGTTATTCATCAAGGGATCAATCAAAATATGAAGGTGGTGATACTGATCAGATTATGTGGCTGAGATGAACAAGCCATGTCTCGACACTTTATATGTATGTATGTATGTTTTGATTTTTAAGAATTAGATTGGAATAGGAGGCAGTGTGATTATTTCTTTGTTTACCCAAATCTATTCCGATTGTGTTTACTTATTTGTAATTTGGGAAAAAAAATTGACTTGAAAATATGAGCTTTATATTTTATTTAACTTAATATAAATCTAATCAATCATTGCAAACTTTTACTTGTGATTTTTACTAATTTACATTATTCTAATATCAAATGATTATCAAAATAAAGCTATTTTTTAGTCAAAAAAAATTACTTCGCCAGGTGGCCGGAAAATCCCGAAAGGTATTCAAAAATGAGTATTAATGATAATATTTAGAACGTTTCCGGGAATGGTGAGCAAATGGCCAGAAATGGGAGCTGGTTTTCAGAGTTTTTTGTTTGGGAGAATTTTGCTGTCAATTCTTTCTCAAACTACATAACATTTCTTATATTTACGTTTGGCCAAAAAAACTTACCACAAAATGACCGCAGATATGTAGTTTCTCAGCCATTTGGTGGTGACTTTCCGACAAACTTTTTCCAGCCATTTACTTCTTCTTCCTCCTCCTTCTCTTTTCTTTCATTTCCAATGTAGGAAGACATGTAGAGAATTTTCTGGACCGGTACATATTAGATTTTAGGGCTGTCAATTGGGTCGGGTAGACCCAGACCCAAATCCGTCCAGACCCATTTTTTTAAAATTTGAGTCTATTTATTTGGATCCATTTGGACTCATTAGCTTATTTATCCATTTGGATCCTTATAATGATTTTTTTTGTTCTCTTTGATAATTAGTTTATTTATATCTGAAATAAAATAAAAATTATAAAAAAATAAAAAAAATTAAAAAATAAAAATACATTTTAAAAAATATTTTTTTTTAAATATTTCTAAAAATAAAAAAATATTTTTTAAAAAGAGTTACTTTTAAAAATAAAATTTATTTTTTATTTAATTATTTTCAAAAAATGAATTTTATTTTCAAATAAATTTAAATATAAACATATATTTTTCATAAATTGATATTTATTATTTGTTTTATTTGATAACTTAATATTAGAAAATTTATTTTGAATCTAACGAGTCCAAATAACGGGTCTGGGTCTGGATCCAAATGAAATGGGTCTGGGTCTGGGTCTGGGTCCTTCCAAATGGGTTTGGACCGGACCCATTGACACCCCTAATTAGATTGTATCTCCATTCTGACTCAAAAGTCTAGGCTTGTGAGTCATGGTTCAACAATTCAATATAAATCACCTCATCTTCTCCTCACTGGCCGTTGTGAGATATTTGTCAAGTGCTCTTTCTTAAAAATCTCCCCCTTACTTGGAGAAATGTCACAACTCCCCCTCTATCAATACTTCGTTGGCCTAGATCTTTAGCTCCACCAGCTCACTTGAGCAATTGCGAGCTACTCTCGTCGCTCCGCAACATCCTTGATTGTAGAGAATTTTCCGGCCCGGCCCAAATTGAATTGAATCCGCATTCTGACTCAAAAACCTAGGCATATGAGTCATGATTCAACAATTCAATATAAGTCACCTCACCTCATCTTCTCTTCATTAGCCGATGTGGAACATTTGTCAAGTGCTCTTCCTCAATTTATATATATATACACACGTATATATATTGATTTTAATATGATTTTTGTTTGTTTTAAATGCATATTTGTTCCATGCTATACGTTGTTTGATTAAATTTAAGATAAATCGTGTTTAGTTAATGTCACTCGAGTTTTAAAATATTATTTTTTTATAAAACTCTTCATGTTTTATAGTATTTGAAGTTGCAGTGTCATTATTGACTCTCATTATGCCACATTATCTGTAATTCTCCTAATCTTTGAAGACTTTAAATAGTTAGATTTTCAAAGTTTCATTTATTTGAAAAGAAACGAGCCTCTTGAGAAGTAAAAGCAGTGTGATGTAATGAGATACATGTAACAGTGCAACACTGTTAGATTTTTTTTTATATATAAATATTTTAGTTTTAGATGACAAGTACATTAATCATTTTACTTTTATTTGTCGTTGCACAATCTATATGAAGTTGTTAAAATTCATGTGTTCATAAAACCAAAAAATACTCACATTATTGTTATACCGTGCATAGTTCACAACTGCGGTTTTAAACCGAAGTTTTTAAACCACCGGTTTGAAATTGCAGTTTTGTTAAAACATCGCGGTTCACAACTGCGATTTTTTCAAGTAGGATAGAAGTGAAATTTAAAAAAAAATGATAGGATATGAGAGATATTAAAATAGGAAATGAACGGTAGTTGATATATTAAATCAAGTTTACACTTACAAAAAATGTTAAAACTATATGATTACCGCAAAATATAACAATAAGGAAGACAAGTAGAGAGTACAATAATGGAGTTATCCATAGTGGATAAATAATAATATCAATGGAGTTATCCATAGTGGATAAATAATAATATCATGAAAAAGGCAGAAAAAACACTGCACTTTATATATGTTTTTATGTGTCAGAATTAGATGGGAATGAATGGCAAGGTGATTATTTCTTTTATTATTCGAATCTATTCATATTGTGTTTACTTATTTGTAATTAAAAAAAATGTGAAACTGTGTGCGACCGATTTACAATATTTAATATTTTTTTGGAAGAATTATGTTCATCAGGTATGAATTAATTAATAGAAATCGTTATATGTCACATTGAAAAATCAAAATAACATGCGATAAATATTAATGATAAAATAATTTATTTTTTAAGACGACACGTAATTAATCAAAATATCACATCACAAGTTCGGCCAAAAAAGTGAAAGTAGAGGCATTGACTAGGTGCAAGTGGAGCACTTGTACCGAACCTCTAGCCAGCTAAAATCGACAACCGGCTACGCTCTTTGGCCCGTATTAGGTCTAGGCTCATAGTTTTGATGAAATTTCATGATAAAAATATATTAAATAGGAATTCAAACCTACTACATTTGAAATGAATAAGAAACGCACAACCAACTCCATTAAGTTTATTTTATATTTTTTTATCAAAACATAATTCAATTTTACAATATTTGTGACAAAAAATGACAATTT